>LTAE01000463.1:0-29546 GCA_001647135.1 Pontederia paniculata | reverse complement strand
TACACATTTCTTTTTCTCATATATATATATATATATATATATATATATATATATATATATATAGAAAAAAAAATGTATAGCGCACTTGTACAGGTATTATCGTTATTTTTTGTTGCGCTACACACACTACACTAAAATACGCTACACGCTCTCTGCCCCCGTGTATATATATATTATACATATGTATGCGACGATATCATAAGGGGAGAGGGGAGAGAGACGTATGGAATCTATGATTCGTCCCTCTCAAACATCAGTATCATCTGATTACAAAGAAAAGAACGTTGCTAAGATCGAGCTTAGATTCTTCGTGCAAATTGTGATTTGTCTCTCTCGAACGTTTGCACATCTAATAATTGCAGAAGAAAGGATATGGGGGCGTGGGGTTAGTTTCTCTTTGGGCAAAGTGGCATGGAAGCATGCAGGAAAGGGAGGGTGGTGGTGGTGGTGGCGAGCACATCTATCTATACAATTGGTCAATTACAAAGATGAAGACGACGACGACGACTGAGGTTTTGCATGGGACCACGTCGATAATTTCCATGCACGCTTTCACTGCTTCGCTGCGAGCTTTATTCCACAAGGCATCGTCGGTGGAGAAAAAAAAAAGAGCTCCGTGACCTTTCCAGGCGTACGGTTGTAGAATTCGTAAGCCAAACGAGCAAAGTAAGAAAAAAGAAGAAGAAAAAACTGTAGGAAAAAAATTGAGTTCATGTGATGATGAACTCAAATACTATCTTAATTTCTCAAAACATATTGTGATCAAATTATTCATATTATTAGAGTTAAAAAGTATTTAGCACACTTTTTTTTATATCGACTTATGGGGAGCGAAAAAGTAAATATTAATCAATTCGATAATAAATTTAAATTTTAAATTTGAGATCAATAAAACTTCTCAATTATAATATAAAGTCCCACTAATTAATCAATCAAACTTGATAGGTTTTGAATTTGGTATTTGAGTGGAAGTGAAATGAGTATGTAACACATTTTTAATAATGTATGTAATTAATACACATAGGTAAACTGGTAAAAAAAATTGATTCACATGTTAAAAAGAAAATAATAAGTAGATCTATCTACTCTGCGAATGCTATACAGTTTTCTTTTTCAATATTATTAAGGAAAAGTGACATGTTTTTCCTCAGGGTGCTAAAGCTTAATATAATAGATAAAGTACAGTTAAAATAATATACATCTCCAAGTAACCTTTTTTAAAACGCTAATTTTGTTCGTTGATAACAACCAAAACGAGTTATGCGTACACAACTCTTCTTTCCACGTGGTCTGATAAATTTTTTTATGTTAGTCAAAGTCTAACATAATTAATAACTTATTAATTAGTTTATAGGAAGGTAACCTTGAAAATAGGATCACATGTTCGTACTTTAAAAAACACATGTGCATTAGTAGTAAGATAAGCATATGATCATATATAAATGATTTATTGATTCAAGTTGAGGTCGTATGATTGAATCCTAGCTAAAATATCCATTGGGTACTGATTATTTAGCTGGCTTCTCAGGTATCTTCACATACATCCATTGGTTACATAAGGAGGCCACTGGCCTAATACAAGAAATGGAAAATAAACCGTGTCCCACATGAGACTTGAACCCTTGACCTCTACAAGAGGTAGCAAGGTGCCAACCACTTTACTAAGAGTTGGTTGCTTGTCGATCAGCTCTTTAACAGTCTTTCTTTATGCATGCATCAATATATTTAACAATGTACTTGGGGCAGTTCCTCCCTCCATTGATAGGTGGGATAAGCACTAGCAGCCTAACATTGTACTGCAAGTTAACCTTTCTCTGTGCTTGCAACAGCACACAAGTCAGCTGGCCGCACAAGTTGCCCTCTTTTTTTCTTCCTGTGCACATGATCAACTTGGTTATTGATCACTGTGCCAATGACTAATTGTTGTACGTGCAGTAGAAACTGGATAAATAAAAGAAATGGCATGGATGAGAAGCTTGATCCACATGCCAATGGTCCACAAATGCTAAAAGTTGCACCTAATTTTTCTCATGCAGAAGAGCATTGAATAATGCATATATGATTAGGACATATGTGGTCTCATGTCTTAAGTAAACGCTGGGCGGCAATAAAGCTTTAATGGCTTGAAGCATCAGAGGTTTGAGCTGTTGATGTTAATAGTAGCATAAAGATTTGTAATCCATACTTTGAACTAGTAAGCAATGAACCTGGTCTTTTGTAACACTTATCATTGTATGTTTCAGATGTGAAAGGTATTCAATCAATAAATGATGAATAGTTTCGTGCATAATGCATAGTTTCATTCCACACATGGAGTTCAAACGATTTAAGCTTACTGATATGATTTTCTCAGTTTTTGCAGTACTCTTGTGGCACTGTTCCACTCCTTGCTGTTTTGGCATTCTTGTGACGAAGACTGCAATGTTTAGTGTGCCCTGGTGGGGTTGCCGTCTTCTGTTTCAGAGAGCTGTATTTAATGAACGTAGGCCAAAAGTTTAAAGATAGTTAATGTTTCTTCTTGCAGTGTAGTTCTTTGTCATATATCAATAGATACACGAAGGTTACAGCTAGGCAAATTACATTCCCTGATGTATGTACCTAATGGTTTGGGCGAATGCAAAGAAAGCATAGAAATTAAGACAAAACGCTGGAAGTACTTGAAAGTTGTAACATGCCTTTTTGTCTTGGTATCTATAGTTAATTGATTTCTCTACTGGCTGTCTTTTTGGTTTCTCAGCAGATTAAGTAAAAAAAAAACTCAGAGCATCCACACAAATTTAAGCCTGTCTTTTTTGACAGACATGTTTATTCTGTTAAATGTCTCTTGTGCAAGAAAGAAATCGTATACAACAAGAGAATTCACTACAGTACATAACATGAACAACATCCACACATATATGCTTCCAATAAAGAAGACGTTGAAGATAGTAGATGGAGACTGATCTCCAATTTTTATTGGCGTCGTCCCGAGAAAAAAATTCCTAGGAACAATATATGTAATTTTATTATTTTGTGGGCGGTTATTTTATCTTCGTCATATATATGTTATTTTTTAGGCGATTCTGAAATTTGATGATTTTGAACATTTAAATAGTGAAAACTCTTTACGACGATCATGGACGTAAGAGATCCATTTTTGAATCACGTATTTTTCTCTGATTCTTATAATTTTTTTGTTTTTGTTCTTCATATTTTCCAACAGAAGACGCAAGCTATAAAAACAGTAGCTGAAAAGAAAAGAAAAGAAAAATAAGAGGGAAGGAAGAGGGTCCTCTTTGTAACGTTTCTGTTATTGCACCACTTAATGACATTTACGCTTTTTTCTGACATCGAACAGCAACTAAAGCACAGAGGGCAGCGGATCCCATAAAAGCGCAGGACGAGAGCAACCTCTCATGCACCATGATGACAAGATGGCTCCCAGTTCTGAACTGTAAACAGAAAAAAAAAAGAAGAGAAAAAAAAAGGGAAGAAGAGAGTAGTAATATGGTCAGTTGCAGCAGCTATAGAACTAAAATGTTGGAGAATTTAAGCAACAGTAGAGTAAAGACAGAGAGAAGATATAAGATGACAGTAAATAATTAATGGAGAGGAGGTCTTCGTGAGAGCATTTGGTGGGTTCGAGGGGCATCTCTCCAAAAGGCTCACAGGAGGGGGGGTCATGTCTGAGTGCTTGGAGGCTGTACAATGCACCATTAAATGGCCTTCTGACATGGGACAAAAACAGGGGAAGGGATCATTAGAAGAAGGTGGAATTTTTTTTCTTCTTTTTTATGTTGCATGGTGCCAAACGTTCTGTTGTTTGTGATTTTGAGTAGGGTGGGGGTGACTTAGGTTTGCATAGGGCGCCCACAAGGTGAGCACCGCAGTAAAGTATGGTGTGAGGCACCCATCGCCATTGCATGCTCTGTTGCTTTCTTTGCCGTTCTGATGAAAGGCTTGAAACCTTGAGCTAAAGGACCTTCTGCTTGTTGCCATCTGATTGGGAACAAAAGGATGGAGCATGAGGAAGGACTCATCAAAAGTTGCAGGAATAACTTCAAAGAAAATTAAGATGGAAAGAATGATGAATGATGTCAAGAACTACTTTTTTTTCTTTTCTGTGCAGCTACCAACTTTTAGCTTTATTTTAACAGTTCAATGTTACAACCTTTTTCTTGAAGTTGTCAATTGCCATCATGTGTACATTAATTTTGCTTCTTAATACAGGTAATTAATAGAACCCTTCTTTTCAGAGGGGAAAAAATAGTTGACAGACATTATATGTACCAATTATTTGGCTAAAAAAGTTGTATGTATGTGAACTTACAGGGAATTAATACACTCTTTTGCTATGCCATGGATTGGCCTCACAATCACATTGAAAATACATGTGAAGCAAGTTACAAACTTTGTCAAATTCAAGAAAGAATATACCAATCATCATCATTATTTTATCCACATCACAAAGGAAAAAAAACTAATTAAAAGATGGATCTATGATAGAGAAAGTGGAAAAGATAGAGGGATTTCGTTCAACGGTGGAAACTCTCGGGGCACGCCTCTTTCGTTTTGTAGGCCGCATATGCATCTCTGTCCATCCCCATCAAGCGGCATTCACGTCCGTCCATCGCCATTACTGATCGCGTTTGTCGCAACTCATTTCATCACATGTTGACAGGGTGGTGAAGCTCGCTACACAGACGATCTTGTGCGCGATCGACGATTTCTCTAGCATCGTGTGATTGTTGTTAGTTACGGGCTTGTTACTATGGTCACGACTAGTCACCTACAATAGTATTTGGTTTGGTGAACTGAATATGAAATGTGGTTATTAAGTGCAGCTAGAACTTTTGTAAATCTTCAATTAGGAGGAGATGATGATGATGTGTTGCAGCCGGCCAAAAGGTTTTAATTAGGACAGCTCCTAATTTGTGCTTGTCAATAGTCCCCCCCTTCATGGGATTTATTTGGTCAAAAATATGCAAAAATAAAGCATGCATTTGAGGCGTCCAAGTGATGTCTAAACATTTGGAAGGTGTTCTACCAAGAGTTCAAGATATCTGTCATCTCCATATCATCAGTGTCAAAAGTTTAGCATCACTGTTTCTATGTAATCATTTGAAACAAAGGAAGGAGGAGAGAAAAGGAAAACCATTAAATTAGGGAGTTGGGGTTAGGCATCTGCCACTATCTCAGTCTCTTCAACTTATAAAAGTCTTCATGATAGATATATGTCTACAGTGTTACTTTTAGTTTCAACAATTTTAAAGCTGATGCAATACGACTAGTGATTCAACTTCTGTATCACGAATTAACAGAAAAGATAGATATGTAGTGTATACGTCTTATATTTTAATTCAATATAATTTAAATATTCAAATTAAATTTTATTTAGGTGGAAAAATTTAGAGGTATTCATGGATCGAGTTTGAGCCGACCCGAATTCAAATCTGACCCAACCCGATTGATTTTGTTCGGGTTGGATTGAGTCAGGTTGATGACAAATTAGTCATTCAATTCAATTCAATCCGATTTTTATTGGATTGGATTTGATCGGGTCGGATCATCGATTTACCCGATTAAATTTTTCATATAACTTTTTATTAATTATTTATAATATTTAATATTTATATTTTAAGAAAGAAAGAAATATATTTTTTGAAATTTTTATAATAATTTTGAAGGATATAAAGTATAAATTCTTAAATTTTAAAATAATATAAATTTTATCTTAAGAATAAATTGATTCAAATTTAATATAAAATATATAAAAATTTGGGTCATCGGGTTAGATCAGGTTGATCGGGTCCGAAAAATTAGAACCCGTACCGGACTCATTGGTAATCGGATTATGATCGAGTTGGTTCGGGTCCGATCAGATCAATGATCCAATCCAATCCAATTGAGATTGGATTGGTTCAAATTGTCGGATTCATCGGGTCGATCCGATCCGATAAACACCCCTCGGAAAACTTTTGAGTACTTATGTAATTGATTTAATTTAATATAAACTATCTTGTGAGAAGAAAAAAAACCTTCACATAATTCTTGTGAATGAAACAATGATTGCTTCTGATTTTTTACTCTATATGAGGTTTCATTTTTGGTAAATAAAGATTAAATTAACTCTAAGTAATTTTTGTTTTCTGGAACTTTATATTATCCTTTATTTTTGTTTCAAAAGTGTTATAAGACATAAAAAGGGGTAACATAAACGAATCTTGTATTCATCATGAAAAACAATAAATTTATTTTATTAACAATAAATTAAAACTGTTCCGTTCGTTTTCTGGTGAAAACATTTGATTAGTGCATTTTTTACTCAACGAGGATTCTTTTAAGGCCCTATTTTGGGCTTAAAAATAGCCCATATCAATTTAAATCCCTGAAACATGTCCTACATGAAGGCCCATATATGAAGCCTAATTTTTGCCAAAGATAATTTATTGGGTTTAGTAATTGTTGTAGGCCCAATAAAACGGCCCATATCGGTACCAACGTATAACTAGGGGTTTAGGGTTTATGGCATGTTTCCTTTGTGTTTGTGGTACCGCTTTCAGCACTCCGATCGCCCCCTCCAAGCGACGATGGATTCCTTCTCCTCGCCGTCGTCGTCGAGCATGTCGTCGGAGCCGTCGGCCGAAGCGATCATGGAGCAGGTCAAGGCTCAACTCGCCCAAGCATACGCCGAGGAATTCCTCGAGGTTCGATACCTTCACCCCGTTCACTTTAATTTTCTCCAATTGGGAGCAATTCATTTTGTTCATTAATGGGAATTTTTGGCTTCCCGAAATTTGTGAATTGTATTAGAGCTATTTGATGTTATGTCACAGATGGTATGTTAGGCCCCCTCTTGGTATGTTCAATTTGATCTAGGAACTTGTTACTGGATAGGTAGATGTGTTTTCCACTCTTATTTGTAATTGAGATTTTGAGAATGCTAGCAACGGCCAATTCCTGAGCTGAAAAAAAGGGCGAATTCAGTGAATTCCTATGGTTTGGAGAGGCAGGCTGTGTTGCTTTGGTATCTGTATGTTAAAATTCGAACAATTTTCTAGTCTTTTTCAGTGCATCTTCTTGGTGCAGGATGGGTCTAAGTGTTCCTAGTTTCCTACTATGAGTCCTTATAATCATTTCCATCAGGAAAGAGTTTTTGTTGAAAGGATATGTTGGTTTTCTTTCACTTGAGCTTGTTACACCAGTAAATTTCCAATACCATTTATTTGGAGTTTGCATGAATATTATGAAGAGAACATATTATCTACTAGTAGCATGCATTTGATTATGTGCTGATAACGGAGTATGTGGGATCCTGCTCCTCTAGCAAATAACTTATTACTACTTGTTATCATTCTTGTTAGATTTGTAGTAAAGAACTGTTGCATCACTGACTTCCCCTCATGGAAAACAAGAAAGTTGAGCAAATGCAATCTTTGATAGAAATTAAATTATTTCAGCAGTTAACATTGACCCTTGAAGAAGCCATCATACATTGGTCCTGTATACTGAACAACTTGATCAATTATCCTAGAACAATTTTAACAAGTGTGCGGTCTCTTCGGACACATCTGATAGTTTTTTTTTTTAAAACACGTCTTAAGTCTTGATCATCAGGTTTTGGACTATTTTCTTGTGATTGTGTTTGTGTTGACATTAAATATGGCCTTGAACTTGATGCACTGAGTTAGGTCCTGCAAAGATGTTTTTAGGCTCTATTTGATGTCAATGGTTTTGCAAAAGAATAAGCTTAAATTTTGCTACAGTAACATAGTAATGACCTGGGGCTCATCTTCTTGTTAAAGCCATTACAATATGACCATGACCTTCCTAAAAAAATGACCATGGCTTTTGTATATATGCTCCTTTTAGCGGTCTTCCTTATCTTGGATTCTGTTGTATTATACATTTTCTTGACCTGGTTAGGCATACTTGTTTGGCTACAACTTACAATAGAATCTGCATTCTCAACTAGAATTCCTTTTAATTCCATATAATGATAATATACTATGGTCAGGCGTGTTGTTTGGGAGAAAAATATTAAGTATAGTTGAACACCATTCTTTAAGAAACAATATTTTTTGAAACCCATTGTTCCAGTAAATCTTGATCAGGTATGGTAGGGGTTCATTATATGAAGACCTGAGTCATAAAGTTTATCCTTTTAGATGCCATGATGTATGTTGTTTTTTTGTCTACCGTGCAAATTTAAGAAGTCTAGTGCATTTTTTCTTGTTATGTGTTATTACAAATTTGTTAAACTAAATGTTAATCCACTGAGTTTGTCATAATTTTCCCATTTATTGTCACCTTGTGTTCATAATGCTATTTATTAATAACATAAGCATATATTGTCGGTCTATTCAATTTTTGTGATTTATCATTAATCTTTTCTGCATATCTTTTTTTTTTGGATAGTTTTTTTTTACAATGACATTGTCAACAGCGTTACATTGATGAATCATTTTCTTCCTCCGAAATAAAATATGATTGTTCTTCAAGATGGCTTTGTAAAACATTTCACTTGGAGGTGACAAAACATAAGCTTATTTTTTTCATTCTATTGATCTTTGTAATTAGTGTAATGGTTCTGTTTATGAAGAATCAGAAAACAATACATAATGCAGTTATTCTCGAACAATAGACTCGAACCTTTAATAGTTTCCTTTTATTTGATAATTGCAAATCTTTTCATTTTTATCATGAACTATATTCCTAGATCACAATATTTGTACTATATTGCTTCTAGTAATGATCCGACAATAGAAGGTTGCCTTCTGTCCATTTTCATAGTAAAATATTTATCAATAAACTTGACAGTTATTCACATAATGTGGGCAGCTACACACACAGAAGTTCAAAGTATGCCCAAGTAATTGTTATGCCTATTGTATTTAACTTGTTGGGATGTGCTTAATTTTCATCACAGCCGTCCAATCTGTTTTTGTCTACTATGCACCTTTACTGTTTGATGGTTCATGAAAATACGCATTTGCTGATATGCATTCATGCGACAGACTGTAAGGAGCAAGTGCTTTGCCAAGTGCATCACGAAGCCTGGATCAAGCTTGAGTGGGAGCGAAAGCAGTTGCATCTCTCGATGTGTTGATCGTTACATCGAGGCCAGTGGCATAATTGCTCGATCTCTTTTCAATTCACCTCACTAGTTTCAAGCAGATTCAGAATTCTTGGACTTCAATTTTTGTCTTCGCCGGGAGGTTCGGCACTGGAACTTTGTTCTTGATTCCAAATTAGTGTGATCTTCTTTCTTGCACGAACACAAAAAGATAAAAGCAACATTTTGTGCCATCTGTGTTCTAACAAATTTTACTTGGACAATTTGGATGCCATTTTTTTTGGGTAATTTATATTATTCCGAACTTTCAAACAAATGCATATCTAGCATTAATCCATTAGCTACTTTTACCAAGTCATTTATTTCGATAGTGTTTTTTTTTTAATTTATTTTTTGAGAAAATCGATAGTTTTCTTCTGCTCTACTAGTTTGACTGATTAAGAAAATCCATACGCTGGGAGTAATCATAGCTTTTTTTTCTACATCGAATATTTGAGTCGGTATGCACTCAAGGATTCCATTTACTTGAAGTTATTTTATTTTGATCTTGTTTGTTTTATCATGTGGGGGCTAGTGTTCTATGGAAAAAAAATGCGAAAAGGATTTGATAATAAGGAAAACTTTAGTCGGGGCAAAATATATTTTCATTTAACAAAAAGCCATACATATTAAAAAAACAATTAGCCTATCCTTGGAAGAAAAGTAGAATTAGATTATACCTTTTAGTTTTTGGTACACCAAGAAATATCTTTTTGAGAAGATTTTATCGAGTGTCAAGCGTTTTTTGGTTTTGCAAGAACATTTTTGTTTGATAAACATTAATCCCTTTCGGGAATATATCGTCAAAGAAATCTGGATGGTGGTGGTATTTAAATTTTGCGTCCGTTTATTTTTTATTATTTTTTATGCATTTTGCATAATATATATATATATATATAATGTATATTATTATAATAAAACGTAAGAAAATAGGAAATGTCTAGAAGTGGAAGGTTTACGAAGAAAGGAAGAAGCAATCAACAGGAAATCATCTCACTTTATTTCGTCAAATAGAACAAAAAGGAAGGAGGAAAGAATAGTAATCATCTTGTTCTCAGAGAAATCACGCATCATAAATAAATGAACCGATTCAGTTGGTCTTCCTGCAGTTGCAGCGTATCTCGCCGTTCTTCCCGGTAAGAACTCCGACGCGGCCCATCTTCACCATGGACTCCCCGAATTTCTTCATGAAGAGGTTGGAGTTGGACGCCAACTGCTTCACCTTGGCGGCCGTGGCGGCGGTCGACATGAGCGTCTGGTCGGAGCTGAAGAGGCCGCGGTTCGCCAGGAGGCTCTTGTAGTAGCTGACGTCGAACTTGGCCGGGCTCTGGGGATCCATGAACACGTCCTCGTCCACGGAGCTCTTCCTTGGGCACGTCTTCTGCAGCTGCGCCGCGTACATGGGGTCCAACGTCGGGTCCACGCTGTAGTTGGCACTGTAGTTGTAGAGCCTGTTGGTGAAGGAGCTGCAGTGCGCGTCGCCGATTGTGTGCGCTCCTGCGTGAACAATTAGAAGCAGTACAGAGAGTTAAGCTGTATGCAGTTGATGTAAAATTGCAGGAGCACGCACGCACCTGAGAGAGTGACCAAGTCGTCAAGGTTCAGGCCTTTCTTGGTGAAGAAAGGGAGGAGCTTTTGGAGCTCCACAAATGGCGGAGGCAGGTCCACTGTGTCGGCTGATCTGGATGTCCTCCTGTCTCTTCTCCCTGCCTGAACTTGGTAGGACATTCCTCCAGCCTACAATTCCAATTCCAATTCCAATTCCAACAAGCTTATATAATTAGTTAGACGACAGAAATGTGGGATCCAAAGTATGAATTTGTGAGCAACAAATATGAGCGTTCAAGTAGTAGTGAGAAAAAAATACAAGAACAATGCTGTCTCTCGCTGCAAACGCAAGAATGTCAGCACAGGAGACGGTCCGGTTGCACGCGGCCTCCAAGCGCTTCTTGATGCCGTCGATGACTTCGAAACCATGCAGGCTGCTGTTGGGCACTGCGTCCTTCTCTGCCTTGTTGCCTTTGGTGGAGTCTATCAGAACAGAACCGTCGCAACCCTGGCAATACAATGATCATGCCATGCACGCAGGACGATCGATGTAGGGTTAATATATGTCATCTGCAGAAGATAAATATACATATGTATGCAACGCTGAAGGTTACGTGATGACTAACCCTCACGAAGCAGTCATGGAAGTGCAGCCTCAGCAGGGCGGGGGCGATGCCTGAATCTGCACGCACAGCCTTCTGCACCTCCTGCTTGACGATGAGCTCGGCCTTGGGGCAGCTTTTGCTGTAGAAACCCACTCTGAGCTGGGCTTCTGATGGTGATGCAACCAGGGACACTGCCATCAGTAGGACGAGCAGCACTTCACCTCTCATCAGGGCCATTTCTCTCCCAGGAAACCGGCTCAAACAGGAGCTGCTGACTGATCGATACCCCTGAATTATGTGTGTGTTTGCTCGTCCTACTTGTAGTGGACCTGCTGGGGGTGTGCCTTATGAATCCACCAACTGGTGTCTATTTATATCCCACCATTTGTGAGGAACGAAGGCTGGAACTACGATGTGCGAAATGGTTGACATCTTAATAAATAATGGTACTGAAAAAAAATGGCTGGTATATAAATTTGTGTATGTTGAGGATGAAGTCCGAGGGATGGAACAGCAAAGAATAAGCTTGACGGTTCAATGCAGAGAGATTGCTGGATTTTTGTGTTTTTGATTTATGGAACCCCTTCGACGTGCAGTCCCGTTTTATGGACAGACGTGCTAACATGTCCTAATGTAGGTTTGGTGATCAACTCTCTATATAAAAAGAAGAATATAAAAAGCAAGCGAGTTTGAATTTTCTGCGTATGCAAATATTCTCGTTTAGTGGTGGTTCCATACTCGCTCTCTAGAAATTGCTATTAAATTTAATTCATATCCACCAATGGGATTAGGATAGAATGAATTGGAGTTCCTCAAACGAGGTTTCAATTTCGACTTCTTTGAATGTAAAAAAAGAATATTTGAAATTTTATCCATCAAAATTAGATGTCGATTCGGAGTGACATAAATAGGTCGAAACTAATAATCTCGAATATTACGAAGCAATTTAAAAATATTAATATATATTCGACAACTTTAAAATATTAAAATGATATTAAAAAAATAAAAAAATTAAGATACGAGTACACTAATTATGGAAGTAAGAAGCGTATAACACACTTTTAAATAGCACATCTAGCACGTAAAAAAATAAAGATACTGTTCATTTCTTTTTGTATATGTTCTCTTCTTTTATTATGATTTCTGCTTGAAATTTCGCATGTTCTTGGATTGCAATGTCTACGTATATACTATTTTGTATCCGGTGATGGACTAAATTATTGTGGCCCAACATTTTGGAAGAAAGAAATCAACATGAAATATATGTATATGCCAGCAAGTTTATGTCCATTGACAAACTCGTATCGGTACAAGTTCAATGTATAATGGAGTCATTTCTGGTATATTATACGTATGTTTGATGTGATCAAGATCCATTAGAATGTCCAGTATTTGTCAATTGCCTAGCCGGTAAGTCTATTTTAGGTTAAATATTACACCTAGATCAAAATATTAAGAAGATAAATTAATCAGAGTTCGACAGTGCACCAATCACGGTTTCTAATAAAATGCTCATTTGTTTGGTTGAGGCAGAGCACCCATCAGCATGATATTGTGCAGTTGTCAACCTTGTACCTAGTATTTTAAGTGCATTGCCTTTTTCCCCTTTAATGGAAGAAGAGTTGCATTATAATATTTTGTCTCTTGTCTTCCTTTTTTTTATAGGTCAAGACCCTATAATAAAAGAAAATATACAAAAATATATAAAAAAAATGTTGCACATATTCTTTATGTGTATAGTCCTCTATACATAATAGCCGTACTCTAGTACTATATATATATATATATATATATATATATATTATATATATATAGAGAGAGAGAGAGAGAGAGAGGAATAATTTGAGGTCCCTTTTATCAGCGGTTGGATTAAAAATCCACGATTGTAAATAATTTAGTCATTTTTTATTTAAAAGGGGGACAACAATATTAAGTCTATATATATTTTGCTTGATAATTTGAAAAACTTAATAAACGATAAATACAGTTTATGTAAAATATTTTTCATCTATATTATATTTCGTTATAATCCTCAATTGTGTTTTGTAATAATATGGTCCTCTATTTTTATAATTTATAATAACATAATCTCCTAACTAGGACATACGGTCATTTTCAAATAAAAATATAATATTATAAAACAATTAACACGTATTAAAAAATGTGCGATGAAATTAATGGAAATGACTTAGTCCATTGTTATGATATAATTTTTTTAAATCATAAGTCAAATTGAGACTCAATTCCTACGTCCGAGTCTATCTAAGCGGAGATTTTTGCTTACCCCTATTAAGATATGGTTAATTAGTGAACCCGTATTAAAAAGAACAACAGGATTTTTTTTTTCTCATATATGTGTGTAACGCCCCCAGAAGACCACTCGCTATGTGGCAGAATATCCTCTTCAGAGCGCTATGATATAATATTTAATCTTGACTTAAATATTGACTAACAAGACTTGATCAACTAAAATACAGAATAGATAAAACTTTAAATATCAAAAACTCTTTCTACAACATAAAAAAAATATGCGGAAGTCTTACATTATAATAATGTCTCAAAAAATCTAACTAGAACAACTCAATTGAAAAGACTAAAGGGAGAAACATTAAGGATCAATAGACATGTGCAAAGTCAGTTATCACGAGCGTTTGTCGTCGCATGCACCACCAGCATCATACTGCAGATTACTCACCTACATGATCCAATATAGGGGAAAAAATATCCATAAGCTATAAAGCCCAGTATGTAAGACAATCAATAGATAAGCATGACATGATAAATAAAAAAGTAATAGAAATAAACTAATGATAAAATCAAAATGTCAATTATTCTTTTTTTTAGCTTTATTACATTTCTTACTTATCTTTCATCATCTTATGCTTTCATACCTCATACATCTTCTTTAACTTTGCATCATCTTAACATCTTACATAACTTCATCTTTCATAATTTATCTTTCATAACTTGACATCTTTGCATCAACAGTGAGCTATGATTGATAGTCAAACATCAATCACTTTGAGCATACTTACATAAAAAATAAGCTATGACTATGACCAAATATCAATCACTCTACATCATCGTCATTGATCATCTTACTTTTCATACTTCATCTTTAAATCTTCATCTTCAATCATCATTAGTAAACAACAATCGATGATCATCATCAATAGTCTTAATGCCAATAATGTAGTATGCAAATGTAATATTTAAACCAAGTGATTATCTTTGTAATTTTTGACTTATCTCATTAGTGCCTTTGAAATGTCTTTGAGGGTTACTTTGGTGGCTTCGAATTGCTCATGAGTCTTGGAAGTCTCACCATAGGTCAATGGGGGTGCAGAAGCCATGACCAACATAGGATGCTCGAGAAATTCTTTCGTTGTAGGGCGGGGAGAAGCCAAACAACATGAACTGGGTGGCAGCTGCCCTACCAATCCTTTTTTAAACATCACTGCGCTCCTAAAACTTAACGATATATGGCGACCTCAACATTTAATTAAGTGAAACATGGTGACCATTTATCTTGTCCACATAATTAATCCTTAATTATCAGGAATACTGCATCATCATTAGCATTTTAGCAGTGTCGACATAGTTCGTGTCGGTCACGGACACGATCCGTGTTCAATGCTGAAGTCAATATCGTCATCTGCCATTTCGGCAAGACGACGCGGTCCGTGTCGGGTAAAGACACGGTTCATTTTCCATCTTTTGATCTTCTTCATCTTGAAATAAACCTATTAGGACGTGCGTCGTTTTTCGGACTGTGTCCGTGCTTCAACGCGACAATTTCCATTTTCTTAATAAAATATTCATATCGACCAACGCGTTAGAACAATGCGGGTCGCGTTACTGTTCAACTTCTTCGGCAACGCGAATCGTGTTCGGTTCAACACAGGTCGTTTCATGCTTTAGTATTTAACTTTAATATTCATACTTTATTCTTTAACTATTCTTAAATATTATTTTATTCTACGACACGATCCTGACATCAGGTGACGCAAATCGTGTCCGATATATTCTCAGTCGCGTTCAACAGAACGACGACGCTAGAGGTTTCCTAATGTCAAGTCATGGCCATATCCTGGTTGGACACAGTCTGTGTTCGTCGTCCACACAATGGGTTAGGGACAGCTCGGTGCTATCTCGATGGGACGCAGGCCGTGTCTAGTTGACGTGGTCCGTGTTTCGTCGTTTGTCATGAATTACACTATTAAAATATTGCACATAAAATAATATATAATTCTAGGTCGGATTAACATCTTTATCTAGGCGATTTAAACATATTTTAATAGCATAAAACTATCAAAATATCTTCTTCTAACGTAAGCCTAATATGCAATATATTTTATTCTTTAGGCATTTGAATAGATATCAAATAACTTAATTGGACATCTTAATTATTATATCTAGCATGAACCCTAACATATAATTTGATTATCATGACAATCTATCTATTAGGATCCGCCTATTTACATATCAAATTTTGTAGAGTTGTTCTTCGTTCTTCAACTATGTCCTCTTGATCTTCTCTACTGCTCTTGATCTTTTTCACGTTCTTCTAAAGGTTTGGGCATAGTTCTAGGATTAGAGAATGAAAGAGAGAAAACTTAGGTGAGAGAAACTTTACCTAGAGAGAGAAAATTCTGGTGGTTAGAGCTTTGGGAGAGTAAACATTGTGAGGGTTTTCTATGATCTTATTTATAGGCATGGAGTTTAGAGTTTCCTAGTTAAATTTAAATTTGAATTCTAGTATTTAAAATTAATTTAAACAATCTTATCTAATAAATTTCCAGATTTAAATTATTTAAATTTGAATATTAAGATTAAAATATTTTAATTAAATCAGGCTGCCACTTGATAGTCTCCGACACGAACCGTGTTGTGCCAACACAGGCCGTGTTGGTCTATCCAACATAGGCCGTGTTGTGCCAACACAAGTCATGGTGTGTCCCAACACAGGCTGTGTTGTGTCGACGCAGACCGTATTAAATTGTGGTGTTACAATGTGTGTAGTGTATATCATAAATTTTAATTTCAATGTTTTAAATGTAATTATAAATTTTTATTTCAACGTTTTAAATGTAATTGATATTTTTTAACTAACAAATGATCAAGTCGTTAGTATATATAAATTCTCATATTTAAATTTGAACTAATGGTTCCCTATATGTGTGCAAAAAAAGTGATTCCCATATCTATTATTGTCGCAAAGAAATAGCAGAAACATATTTGACTCCGATTTCGAAAAGACGAATCATACTTTCCTTATACGACCTAATTTGATTTGTCACTATTTGCATATTTAATTATATTAAATAAAATACATAGCAAGGATTATTTTTTTCGTAAACTAAGAATCAAATTTATGACCTCGCAGTAAAAACATATGGCTTGTGATATGAATCAATCCCATTGATTGAGCTGTCAATCAAGAGTTCTTTTTCTTCTACTGGAGATGAGTTAATCAAAGAGGCCCTCGTGATCTATGTTTTTTTTTCACAATGGAAGGCGATCGCCCATAATTGGAGGTATTTATTGAATCTGGTTGATGAGACTATTAATTAGTTTTCTCAATTTAAGAGATAATTAATTTGATCAAAAAATATCATTATGCTTTTTTATCTTACTTTGAATTAATTAAATATTAATAATAATAGATATTAGAGTCTCTGAATGAGACAAGCTATTGACTGAATATAAAAATATTTTAGCCTTTGGTTGATAGCATATAATAATTTCAATAAATCAAGATGACAGTATACACTTTTCAACAGTACATAAGCAATTAATATGTATTTCTTTTAGTCATGTGTATTATGAAATTTATTAGTGTTCGTTAGTAATATTACTAACGTCCCCACTAATTTGATACTTAAATATAAACAATAAAAAATAAATTTTATTTAAATTAACGATTTGAAAAATTAAATTCGAAATTATTGATTCCCATGAGACACAGACACGGCTCAATTATTCAACTAACTTAATTAATATGTAATATATAATTAATAACTTGGAATTTTCCCAAAACACGCATATATCGACCCAAGAGAGAAAACACGCATAGCGTACACGTACATCCTCGTGCCAAGAAGAAAACAATATTGCATGCATTATGGTCTTAGTTAACCATCCTGCAGTTGGCACGTATCTCGCCGTCGCTGCCGGTGAGCACCCCAATTGTGCCCATCTTCACCATCGCCCCGGCGAACTTATGCAGGAAGAAGAAGTAGTCGAAGGCGTATTGCTTCACCAGATCGGAAGCCGCGCCGCCGTCGGTGAGGAGGGTCTGATCAGAAGTGAACAGCCCGCGGCTCATCAGGATGTTCTTGTAGTAGCTGTTGTCGAACAGCGCCGGACTGTCCGGATCCATGGCCACCACGGCGTTGCTCGCCGACGGGCACTGCCGCTTCAGCTGCGCTGCGTAGGCCGGGTCCAGGGTCGGATCGGTGCTGGCGCCGGACAGCCTGTTGGCGAAGGCGCCACAATGGCTGCGGCCAATGGTGTGTGCACCTGGATGCAGCAATGTCATGTACAGGAGATTGATTAAGAGGGCTTGTATCGTATGCAATCAACCAAAGCTGGCTAATCATATACATGTACAGTACCTGAGAGGGTTACGAGGTCGTCTTGGTCGAGTCCTTTCCTGGTGAAGAATGGGGTGAGACTGGATTGATTAAAGAATGGTGGAGGGAGGTCCGAAGTGTCGCTTGTTCTTGAGATCCTTCCGTCTCTTCTTCCTGCAGGGACTTCGTAGGGAAGTCCACCACTCTGTGCATGCTCGGATGATTAATAATTAGCAGTATGATGATTAAATTAATAGAGACGTCTCATGTTCGAAATGGGGGCATGCACTTACGAGCAGTACACTGTCCCTGGCGGCAAACGCAAGGATATCTGCGCACGAGACCGTCCCAGGGCACACGTCTTCCAGCCTCGCCTTGGCGTTGTCGACGACTTCAAATCCTCGCAGGGTCAGATTCGGAAGTGCGTCCTTCTCGGCCACATTGCCGCCGGTGGAATCAATCAGAACTGATCCATCGCAACCCTGATTCCAAGCATGGATGCATGCATGAGCTTAATTATCCTATTTGACATCAACAAACTCACACTCTCTGTGCAAGGCAAAATCGATACGTACCCTAACGAAGCAGTCATGGAAGTGCAGCCTCAGAAGGCCGGCGGCGTTGCCGACGTAGGCCATCACGGCCTTGGCGACCTCGTCGTGGACTATGAGCTCGGCTTGGGGGCAGCTTGAGTAGTAGAATCCAACTTGGAGTTGAGCTTCTGATACAAGTGCATTCAAACACAGTGACACAGCAATGGCTACCAGCAAGACATGGCCACCTCCACTCTGAGCCATGGGTCGATCTCCCCTCAAAATGTATGCAACACAGCTGCTTGCTTAACAACAATTACTATTACTAGTAATGTTCCTTGGCGCCATTGTAGTCGGCATTGCATGAGAATATATATAGAGAAAGAGATCAGAGAAGAGGAGAACTCGAGCTTGATCATTTGTTGCAACGGGTCCATGGACATGTGCATGCCAAAGTGGAAGTGGTAGTGGAAGTGGAAGTGGAACCATGCTCTTACGAGTCCCAAGACCCGGATCCACTACTCATCAATCAAACACCAAACACCAGAATAGGGAACCAGCGTTTGACACGTGTACAATCTTGAGGTCCCTGGCGAATGGGTTTCATGCATTCGGTGCACCGTGGGACAGTGGGCAATAACAAGTCCATTTTAGACAGATGATGTCAGCATATTTATTTTATATTTTGTAGCTTCTTCTTCTTTTTTTTTTCAACGATTTCGTTATTATATATTTATGGGGTGGCGGCCATTTGATGGTGCATGGTGGACTCGAAGGCATAGATAAAATAAACTATTTATTATTGTAGCTTGCAACTTGATTGCACCATTCCTTGTGGCGAAATTTTTTGCCAATCTAAGGAATTGGTTGCTATTTTAAATTGGATTCAACTAATTGAGCACAACAACTACAACTTCCTTAATTCAAATGTAATTGCTTCATTAAGTAAAACTTAGTCCAAATCACTTGCCCTTCGTTAAGTAAAAGCTTGAAGTAGTTGATTAAGAAATGAGTAAGCATGTCTTCTACCACAATTCAAACAACGATTGCTGCCTCTACGCGTTGTCATATTCTATATATGTGTTAAGAAAATTGATTAATTAGGTGTTATGGTCATCATCATCAGAAAAGTCATACAAGAAGATATATTTCAGTAGCATTAATTGTTCATGAATGTGATGAACTGTCTCGATGTATCTATGCCTACCATATACATATATATGTATTAATTTGTTCCACCATGTCACTTCCAAACTCACTCGTGTAATTAATAGTTGTTGCCACACTAACTGTAACCACTATTAGGTTGAAGACATGCACCATGCCATGCAGGTAGTTAGTTGAAGGAAGCCTGCACGAAAGCAACAAATTCTTGCCATTATATACTTTATTATGTGATCCAAATAATAATTGAACGAACGTCTTCTCATGGTTTTATTTATGCATTATTTTGCCTATCGTTAGTCTTCTCAATTTGACTTCCAAGAATGGTTTCTATCAATTACCATATGATTCTTAGTGGATTTGCTCACTCGTTATCCTAACAGATGAACATGACAAGTGACATATTAAGCCCCAGTTGCAATCCACTTCACCGACATAATAAATTAATTTTAATGTCCAATATTTGTCAATGGTATGTAGACCTATTGATGGTTCTAGCTAGCTACTTAATAAAACTAAAATCCTACACAAATGGGACATCGATATATGCAATGTTTTTTTAAAGTAAAATTTTAAATATCATTGATAAGATGAAAATTGTCATGATACAAAAATTGGAGAAGGTTAGGAGGGGATCCTTCTCCCACGAAAGATCCGCCTCTAAGTTACGTGCCATTTTTGTCGAAAAGAAATCACGATCATGTTGCCTTGCCTTGCTACATACCAAGCTTCATAGTGGGGAAAAGAATAAGTATTGAACATATGTCTAACATAATATTTTTTAGCCTTCAAGAGTATTGCTTGCGCTTCCATATCAATCAAAAGTACCGAGTCACTCTCAATCCACATATGTATTATGAAAGCCTAGTATATGACAATGTGAGATGCCAAAAGCTTCCGCCTCCAAGATAGATGTGAAGTTCTTGCAAAGAGTACTTGCAATGACAAAGCCTCCATTAGAATGTCTAATCAAGAAGCATGCACCTCTCCTCTTTTCTTGTAGAAGAAAAGAACCATCAAAGTGCATCTTGATCAAACCAGTTGGAGATCAGGGCACCCAACCAACACAATTACTTGTGGTAGATGTAAGTCCACTGGGATTATGTTGTGTGTCATTCTCATTGAAGCATGCTAAAGACTATTCTCATATTACCAAGATAAAAGTTCGTTTAGAGTTGAAAAAAATAGGTCGTTTCTTGCTTTCCATAAGCTCCAAAAGGAATAAGCTAAACATGATTGAATTCCATGTTAGAGGGACTGAGGGAGTGTCATGGTTCTGCCCTTCATGAAACCAATTACTTTTTTCCCAGGTGCTAAGATAGTCGAAAGTGAAGTTCATCTTGGACTGAAAGACTGTCCATAGTTTATTACTAAAAGGATAGCTAAAGAAAAGATGGTTCACATTTTCAATATCCATACCACAGAGAACACAACAAGGGCTCCTAGAGTGATCAAATCTTAAGATGGTATAATTTCTTGACAATTTCTTCTCAAAAAGTTTTCATAGAAAAATATGAATTTTGTGAGGCACTTTAATTTTCCAAAGATATCTCCAACCAGACCATTTGGTAACATGAGAATAGACTGACTTTTGAATGAGTCTATAGATAGATTTGGCATGGGCCATACCACGGAGATCTAGTGCTCATACCCACTAATCATCATCGAGCTATGCAGGTAGATGGACAAAAGTAATGCAACTAACCAAAATCTCATGAAAACATTGGCATAATAAATTCACATTCCAACATCCATTCATTAATAAATCATTTACAGAAAAAGAGCTCATAGTAATTTTAGAATTAACAAAAGTTGGTTTTAAGGAAAGCGACATATAGAAAATCCACGAATTAGACTATGCATTAGTATACTTCCAATCACCAATACTTATGATTAAATCATCATTAATGTTTCCAAAGACTTGAGTATTAATTTCCAACTCCATGCATTATTGGTGTTTTTTTTATAGAGGGACTAGGGATGAGGGCATTCATATTTGGTTAGAACCAAAGAGGTTCATGGATTTTGTTTTCTATTTAGTAAGTCGATTATTCTCTTACCATGCAAAGAGGCTCTAACCTTAAACATGTTAGAATACCTAGCCCGTTACCTAGTCAGCCAACATTTTTATGCCACTGAACAGTAGCACAATTAATAAGATGTGCCCTAGGTTTTTCATTTTCTGAGAACCAATATAATATATATACATATATATATCATCTTTTTTTTCTTTCTATTTTCATCTTTTTTCTTGAACTATATCCCTTGTTTTTAGGTACTCGAACTAAAAGTGTCATATTTCAATGGCTTCCTTTTTTTCTCCGTCTTATTGTTGTCAAAGAGGAGAGGCATGGTCTGAAGCACACCTTACAAGTGTTTGAACTTTGATATTGGGGAATTGTAGCAGCCATTATTGAGTTATCAATTTTTTTTTCTAATATACATAATATACGGGCAAGGCTTTTACAGTTATTACTCTAAGTAAATTGATTTCCAATGAGATTAAGGTTAATTAAACATGTTATGTATTAGGTATAGTAAGAGTTTGATAGATTTGGTTAATTTAAATTGGGCTCCTCCGTTTTTGTCTTCTGAGTATAGTGTCGAGTTAAGGTCTCCTATCATAATCCAAGGGATGTCTACTAAGTTCAAGTTTTTTAGTTTATTCCACACTTCATTACATGGAAGACTATTAATGCCATCATAAACACAAGAAATTAGGAAAAAAAAAACATCACTGTGATGATATCATGAAGAGTTGGGGAAGAAGTATCTACAAGTGTTACCTTGAACCTATTATTAGACCAAACTAAAATAATGCCACATGTCGCACATGTACCTACTTAGGAGATGTCCTGCCAGCCTTTTCCCAACAGTGTCCAAATTCCATTGATTGTTGTGTGCATCTACCAAGACAAGGATGTGAAGGTGATATGTTTGGATTATGTCATATAAATATTTATACTTTGTTATGGTTAGCTCTTTGGCAATTCCACATGATCATATTCATACTACTCGTTGAGAAGAGTGTTGAGAGCTGCCCTTGGTTGATATTGTGAGTCCTCACTTGAAGATGCTTCATGTACATCAAGTATGAGATTAGTTTTGAGGTCTATTGGAGTGTGGTTACCAACTTTGCAATGTTTGATTGATTTCTTCGTTGTGGTAAGCGCTGGGGAGGTGGGGAAAAATGTTTTATGCCTTCTAATGCCTCTTTGCTGCTCTTTGTGGGTGGGATTAGGTCCATGTCAATTTATTCTTCCTCTAACTCTTCCTCTGAAGATGACTTGGTACCTACAATTGACATGAAACATTTGGATACATATGACACTAATTTTTCATGTTCATTATTTACCTTTTCAGGAATGGGATCCATTTCTCTCTGGTGGAGGAAACCTAGTTGTCGAGCAGAGAAAAGGTAAAATATGTTTAG
Source organism: Pontederia paniculata (assembly GCA_001647135.1). Taxonomy (NCBI): domain Eukaryota; kingdom Viridiplantae; phylum Streptophyta; class Magnoliopsida; order Commelinales; family Pontederiaceae; genus Pontederia; species Pontederia paniculata. The sequence goes on along the minus strand of LTAE01000463.1, from coordinate 6,594 downwards.
ACACTAGGGAAGGGGAGACATTAGCTAATTGCCCGGTTGAGAAGTAGTACGCATGTCATGTGGGCTTCTTCTAGAAGTAAAGAGATGTGTGCTCTCATGTGTGGCCTCACATGCTACATTGATTTGAGAGGGAAGCAATTTCAGACTAGGAAGATATCACATGATAGAGCTGCAGTATTTTCGAGATTGTGTTGCCCTTTGGTATTGTTGGTGTTCATTAGAATCATTTGACCGGGAATCAAAGGTGGATCTTCTTCCATGATCAGGGCATTGAAGGAGTTGGTTGTCAATAGTGGTTCACTTCTTTGGACCGAGAACCATTTGACCAGGAATCAAAAGGTGGATCTTCTTCCATGGTTAGGGCATTGGAGTTGGTTGTCGGTAGTGGTTCACTTCTTTGGACCAGTTTGTAGATCATGTTCTTTTGCCCGTGACGAGCCGGTTTGCTTATGGGTGGTGCATCGCCATTGTCGAGAGGTTTCGGATCTTGTTCTGAGCATCGACACTAAGGAAGGTAGGAACGCAGCCACATGCCACAAAGAGGATTTTTATTGGCGTATGCATTTGTTCCTTACACATCCATTGAGAAATGCGTATTTGAACAAGTGGTGATTTGATGACCAACCTTTCCACACGAGAAACAAAACACATGAAGATTATCATAAGTAACTCGTTGAAAATATCTTGCATTATCCGATGTTCTCACCTAGACCCCTATTTTTAGTTGTTTTGCCAAGTCAAGTTCAATGCGTACATGTGCAACATTTTTCACCTTTGTTGGTATGATCATCCATTTGAGGGGGAGAGCCAAAGAAAGATGTTATGCATATAATAGAATCCATATGGTAAGTTAGAAGGTTGGATCCAAATTGGGGTAGAAGTCACCTAGTTGTCGACGGGTCTAAAGTAAGGCTTAGGTTATGTAACATTTAGGATATGGCCATGTAGTGTCCGTAGTCCTCTTGTAAGCAATTGGAGTTTGTCATCAGTATCTTCAAACTTAAAGAGAAGAAAATAATTACCGAGCTCAATGATCTATAAGGCCGCTTTGAGAGACTGGAGTGTTGAGAGTTTTTGGTGGACGAGATTTGTTTCGACCACTATACCGAGGAAATGGCCCATCAAGCAGTTGTTGAGCTCCTCGGTTCTTTATTCAACATCTTTGGGAGGAATGGAGATCTCCTCAGTGGTTGCATCTTGAATTCACCTTAACTATTCGGCGGTGATTTGCGATCGAGGTGGCTGAAGAAAAGGTGCTTACCCAAGAACACAACTTGGGAGGGTGTACAACTTCATAATGAGCAGCCATAGTGATAGAGAGACTATGTAGTGAGAAGGAAAATGAAAGAGTTGCGGAGGAGAGAGATGATGTGAAGGAGGAGGAAGAAGATGGACGCTGCAATAGGGGAAAGGGTCCGAAGGCCTCATTTTCCTGCCCTAGCTTGATGGTGTCTGACTTACTTTTGATTGATATATGTAATGGTTAGCGTATGTATATCTGTTTTTAGGACTCATATTGTTGATGGGCATATAATGAAGTTTTGTATTTCTAATTAATTGATACTACAATGTCACAACATACAACTTGAATTTAAATTTGAATTTCGTAGGAAGAAAAATTATAAGAAAGTATGATTGTATTTTCTTATTCTATTATATGAGTAATTTTTTTTTAGTAATTACATCAAATTTATTTCAAAGTGAAGTATGCTTGTTAATTAACTTTGCGTCAAGAGTTGTTTATGTTGCCTTTAAATTTACCCAGCAATCAATCCATATGACCCCTCCAATAATTAGAGAAGCAAGGGTGCTAAACAATTATGATATTTCTATTTTCTAATTTATATTGAAAATCTTTATATAACTTTTTTAGTATTTTAGATCATTCTGCATCTTGTATCATCTATTATTTTCTTTCAGATAAAAAAATTCGTAGTCACTCGAGTACGTAGCCCAACGAAAAATGAACCTCGATAAATTTTAGATTTTCTATACGTGATTATTCTCTCTCGTCTATTTCTTGCAATAAAATTCCATAAGAATAAGGACAAACCTAGAATGAAAAATTAGGAGGGCCAAGATATAATATAAATTATTAGGGTCTAAATATTAATATTTATTTAGAATGAAAGGTAAAAAAACAATGCAAAAAACACTGAAATATATTTAATTAAATTATTATTGAATATATTTAAATATATATAAATTAATACAAATAAATATTTATTTCTTTTATGAAAATAAATAAATAATTTAATATATTTACTAACAATAAAAATTGAAGTTATAAGTAATAAAAATATAACATCATGTTAAAAATGGCCTAAATAATAACCAAAATTTTCTTCTTACCACTGTCATTTTAATTTTTTCCACTATTTTCATTAACTACATATTTAGTTTTATGTTAAATTATAATTATGAATTTCCAAACTACCATGCTTTTTTATTGATTCAATTTATTAATCATTATTCAAAAGGAGCCAATTTTATGCATATATATAATTAACTTTGAAAAAGAGAATGAAACATATAATTAAGTTGATTCATTATCCATCAATCAAAGGGGTTCAAATTTAATACTATGCAAATATAGAGAGATTATTTTCCATGAATCTACATGTATTAAGGGGGCTAGAAAAAGTAAATTTTACTATGTAGTATTTAAATAGAAATATATTTATACCATATAATATATACTAATATAAATTAAAAGTTAAAAAGTTGGGGGTCAAATCCTTCGTATCTTGTATCATCTATTATTTTCTTTTATATAAAAAATTCGTCACCATCCAAATACGTAGCCCAACTAAAAATGAACATCGATAAATCTTATATTATCTATTTGCGGTTATTCTCTCTCGTCTATTTCTTACAATAAGAATCCTATAAGACTAGGGACGAACCCAGAATAAAAAATTAGGGAATCCAAGATATAGTATAAATTATTGGGGTCTAAATATTAATACACGTTTAGAATGAAAGGTTCAAAAATACAAAAGAAAAATAATGCAAAAATAACTAAAATATATTTAAATTAAATTATTATTTTATATATTTATATAATTTAATTTAAACATTATTTTATATATTTATACAATGTCATTTAAATTAAATAATGCAAAAATGACTAAAAATTGAAGTTATAAGTAATAAAAAATATAACATCATGTTAAAAATTTACCTAAATAATAACCAAAAAAATTTTCTTACCACTGTAATTTAATTTTTTTTCTACTATTTTCATTAACTAGATATTAAGTTTTATGTTACATTATAATTATGACCTCAAAACTAAGTATTATTCAAAAGGAGCCAATTTTATGCATATATATAATCAAATAATTAACTTTAAAAATAGAAATATATAATTAAATAATTAATTTGATTTATTATCCATCAATCAAAGGGGGTTCAAATTTAATATTATGCATATATAGAGAGCTTATTTTCCATAAATCTACATGTATATTCATGTACTCTTAAAATTTTGAAAATTTTCAAAGGGGGCCAAAAAAAGTAAAATTTACTGTTATATATGTAGGAATAATATAGAAATATATTTATGTCATATAATATATACTAATATAAATTAAAAGTTAAAAAGTTGGGGGTCAAATCCTTCGTATCTTGTATCATCTATTATTTTCTTTTATATAAAAAATTCGTCACCATCCAAATACGTAGCCCAACTAAAAATGAACATCGATAAATCTTATATTATCTATTTGCGGTTATTCTCTCTCGTCTATTTCTTACAATAAGAATCCTATAAGACTAGGGACGAACCCAGAATAAAAAATTAGGGAATCCAAGATATAGTATAAATTATTGGGGTCTAAATATTAATACACGTTTAGAATGAAAGGTTCAAAAATACAAAAGAAAAATAATGCAAAAATAACTAAAATATATTTAAATTAAATTATTATTTTATATATTTATATAATTTAATTTAAACATTATTTTATATATTTATACAATGTCATTTAAATTAAATAATGCAAAAATGACTAAAAATTGAAGTTATAAGTAATAAAAAATATAACATCATGTTAAAAATTTACCTAAATAATAACCAAAAAAATTTTCTTACCACTGTAATTTAATTTTTTTTCTACTATTTTCATTAACTAGATATTAAGTTTTATGTTACATTATAATTATGACCTCAAAACTAAGTATTATTCAAAAGGAGCCAATTTTATGCATATATATAATCAAATAATTAACTTTAAAAATAGAAATATATAATTAAATAATTAATTTGATTTATTATCCATCAATCAAAGGGGGTTCAAATTTAATATTATGCATATATAGAGAGCTTATTTTCCATAAATCTACATGTATATTCATGTACTCTTAAAATTTTGAAAATTTTCAAAGGGGGCCAAAAAAAGTAAAATTTACTGTTATATATGTAGGAATAATATAGAAATATATTTATGTCATATAATATATACTAATATAAATTAAAAGTTAAAAAGTCAGGGGCCAAGCCCCTCGCATCTTATATCATCGATGATTTTTTTTCATATAAAAAAGTTAGAAAGTATATTATTGTCGGGGTCCAAATATTAATATACGTTTAAAATGAAAGGTTAGAAAATATAAGAGAAAAATAATGCAAAAATGACTAAAATATTTTTAAATTAGATTATATATATATATATAAAATAATACCAAATTAATATATTTATATTTATTTTTTTATAAAAATAAATGAATAATGTGATATGTTTACTGATTATAAAAATTGAAGTTATAAGTAATAAAAAAATATAACATCATGTTAAAAAATTACCTAAATACTAACCAAAATTTTCTTCTTACCATTGTCATTTTATTTTTTTTTCACTATTTTCATTAACTAGATATTAAGTTTTATGTTAAATTATAATTATGAATTTCAAACTACCATGTTTTTTTTAATTGATTCAATTTATTAACCATTATTCAAAAGGAGACAATTTTATGCATATATATAATTAAATAATTAAGTTTAAAATAGAATAAAATATATAATTAAGTAAATAATTTGTTTTATTATCTATCAATTGAAGAGATTCAAATTTAATATTATGCATATATAGAGAGATTATTTTCCATAATCTACATGTATGTATATACTCTTAAAATTTTGAAATTCAAATGGGGCCAATAAGAATAAAATTTACCACTGTATGTGTAGTATTTATATAGAAATATATTTATACCATATAATATATACTTATCTAAATTAAAAATTAAAAAGTTGCCCGTCCCTGCATAAGACATCAATGACGGGAGCTTAAAGATAAATCAGAATTCGATCGTATGCACCCATCAATAAATAAAAAAAGGAATCAACTTTGTTATGATAAATCATTTTCAACTAATAAACCATGGTTACTTTAAATTTTGTATTGAGAATTTTTGGACGGTTTGTTTTCTTTTCTTTCTTTTTTTTTTTTTTTGAGCTGATCCATTTCATCCGGGATCGTCTCGAACCGTAGGCAAAAGCTAGCTAGATCCAAATTTCGCAAGGCTTAGGACCACATAGTCATGAACATTTTGTTATGAATATATTTAATTTAAGCATGTGTCGGCAGAAGATGTTGGCATATGTGCATGGATTTATCATTTCGCACATGTACAAATTGATGAGGTGAGCTTAAACTTGACCCGACTTAGCTCGATCATCCGAGTCAATTACCAACTCAAGTAAAAAAAAAAGCTGTCATGATGAATAATTCAATTTCAATTATGATCGTCAGAATCCAATTGAATCGGTTGGTTCGATCATAAAATTAAATAAAGGATTAGACCAATCAAATCGATTAAAAATCAATCAAAAAATAAATTAAATCATTAAACTTATCAAATTTTAAGAATCAGCCAATTCAATATTTGTATAAAAAATAGTATAAAAGGAAAATGCTAGAAGAATAAATATGAAGGAAAAATATTAAATTTTGGAATTAGTATAGAAGAAAATGCTAGAATAGATATATTGTTTCTTACTATTTTTATTTTCAAAAGTAAATCCTTCTTATTTTATCGGAAAATAAAATTTATAAGAAAATTATTACGAAATAAAGTAGAGAAAAGAAAAGGAAAGATAATTATTTTGATTGAGCAAATCATAAAATATAGGAAACAAATTAATTAGAGGTCACATGTTATTTAATTAGTATACAATTAAGTAGTCATGAATATATAATTATCTATGTAAACAAATAATAATTATGTTTATTCAAATTAAAATTGATAAATATGATTTAAATTTGACAAATATGTCAACATGTTAAGCGGTTCAATTTAAACACAATCGTAGTATAATAATAATAATAATAATAATAATAATAATAATAATAATAATAATAATAATATATTATTATTATTATTATTATTATTATTATTATTATTATTATTATTATTATTATTGTAACGCCCCCAAATCAGACTTTGCTACCTGACAATAATCTTGACTTTGGAGACGCTACCACACAATATCATTACCTGTAGTTTGACCATTGACTGGTCAACAAAAGGGCAACATCATACAAATACTATTTATGAAAACTAAACATTTCTGCTATATAGAAAATA
>LTAE01000462.1:20240-75195 GCA_001647135.1 Pontederia paniculata | reverse complement strand
AACGGCTGTAGTGGAGGGACGATTGGCGGCAGAAGCGGCGGTAGAATCGGCGGCAGAAGAGAAGGCGGCGGCTGGAGAGGGTTTGGAATTCCACCCACGGAAGGCGACGGCAGGAGAGGGATCGGCGGGATCGGAAGGAAGAACGCGGGCTCGTTCTGCTTCTGCTCTCCCGTCTTCGGCGTCTGATAGCAGAGTGCTGGCTGGTTGAGTGGCCTGAAGCTAAAGAAACCAGCTGAGAAGACGTGCACGCCCTTCTCCTTGGAACTCAGCTGCAAGCCAACCGACGTCGCCGACGACGCCACGGCGCAGAACGGCTCGTTGCTTCTGACAAGCTTCACTGAGCAGGATCTGATCAGGTCCATGTGCTTGTTTATTCTTGGTGGCAGCCGGACTCTGAACACTCCATGCCGGTTAGTTTTCGCTTCCTTACTGAAGCTGGCAGCTGTGGCAGCACCACCGCACTCAACCGCCACCGAAGCACCTGCAATGAGGAAGTTTTATTACACAAATCAGTTTCAGACACTATCCAAGAACAAGTACTGACTGCATCATTAAGAAAATAACCAGAGATGAGATGTCCGGCTTTGGAGAACTCTTGGTGGAAGCAAGTGTCGCAGTAGACTGTTCCGACCACAACTGCTGCCGGAATCTGCCTCCCTGCGTTCTGAGCAGCAGAGTGGGAGTAGAAGGAACAGAGCAGGGAAAGGAGCAGCAAGCTGCGATGAGCTCTTAAACTCCCCATTTCTAAAGGACACTCGTCCTTGATATGGACTCGGAGGATATAATTCTCAGTATTTATAGCGGCCACAAGGTAACATAACAGCTAGAGAACCACCAAAAGCGACAGATCATATTAATGTGGATCATGCCAAAGCCTTCCAACTTCGAGCCAACAAGTAAAGAGCAATGAATGGAATGTTAGTTGCCATCACAAGACATGTTAATAAAAGAAAGGTTTTGAGATGCTTGGACTCCAGCTGCAGATGTTATCTAAAGCTTTTGGGTAGGTTTAATGGAGTTTTGGGTTCTTTATATGATCATTTTAAGCACTCAGCTCTTAAGATTTGATGGCTGAACACAGCTGCATTGGCCAAGGATAAGAGTGTCTTGGAACCGAGACAGGTGGATGTGCTGCTGTTGGGTCGATCGAGTCGTGCCAATTGCCTTTTCTGGCGTTTGATTACCCGAGTCTTGATGGCATCCAAATGGGCACAGAAGAGGAGGGAATTGAAGATGTTGTTTCATGCCGCTCTTTTTCTGTTTGTGCAGACAGGGGACAGTAGTGGATATGAATGAAAATCTCAGGTGCATTGGCCGGCTACCATCTCTCTTGTTTGAGTTCCAGTAACGATCAGACTTAGATTTTTGTCTACTTATTTCTATTTTAACCTTGATTTTATAAACTTGATGTATTATCGAATAAAAGCAAAACAAAGGCGATATGAGTCATAGAACACATAAATATGAACAAATTTTAATGGCAACCAAAATTGTTCTACTTAGCATAAACATTCTCACCATTATGTGGCATGTGATGATGGAAAAGTTATCGGAAGTCAAAAGATGCCAAGTTCACGAGTTCGATAAGCTCAGCTCAGCTCTCATGCTAACAATACCACAAAACTTTTAGAATTCTATTAACCGATGGGGCGAAAGTAGTGAGAGCACCGTCCAGGTATTCAATGGAGGAATGGGGGAAATAAAACATAAGAAAATCTTGACAATCTTCACGCAAAGTACCCCAAACTTCATATTGTCTACAACTCATCAACCATCTCTTGTTTACTCAGTTGCAAGATTTACTACAAAATTGAATTGAACCAATAGCTGTAGTTTGTTCACATACTGCAATGATGGCGATAATTTGTTGTCCAAAACCCCAAATCATGTTGTCACAAGGCTTATTTTGCCTAAATATTTTCACAAATACTCTTATCTTACCTACATCGAATGTTTATCATTAGAATGTGTCTATCTATTTAGCCGCTAAATACTCGTACTAGAGGTTGCACCTTTCGGAGCTGTACTTTTCTCTTTATTTCTGTAAGGTACAGCCCCCATGCGTTCTATCACAAAGCAAGTGTTATGATGTGGGTTATGATCTAATGATGCATGGACCTCCTCAATACAGCTGACCCAAATGAAAACAACCACAAAATACTTAAAGCATAAAGTGTATTCGCAATGACCTCATTTGTTGCTGACAGTAATAACAAAGATACTTTGTACCCAAAAAGAAAAAAGATACTTTATTACTGTCAAGATTTCCTAAAGCAAGCCTTAAGAAAAATATCAGGTCTGCTTTTGCAACCACATGTAGCATTCAAAAGCTGCTTCAAAATGAGGATTTCCTTCATTTTAGGATATTGGTGGGAATGAATAACCCGCACTGTGAATAAAAGAATGATTGCTTGGAACAACCGACAATTGTACTATAACTTTAAAAACATCATAATACACTAAGACAGCAGAAGCCATTTGACATGATTTAGGTGAAAAGATTGGATAAAATATTGTATGCATACAAGAACAAATAGCAATGGTAGATTACACTTTGCCCTGCGTGAAAAATATTACACTGATAACTTTAACAGAAGACAAGAAATAAACTGCATTAGTAATCTTAGTTGTACAATGTTTTCCTGCACTGCTGGATGTGTTTCAAAAATTTGAGGGTTGATGAATTTAAAATTTGACATGTAAAATTACAATAGATCTGAAATGACGACAAGATTTGTAACATCATTTATACATCTGACCCATTTCCAGTCAGCATGTAAATAATGAGTATCAAACTAGATATTTTATCTTAACTATGAGAAAAAGGAGTAAAGTAAATAAGAATGGTGTAAAACCAAGATGTCCTAATGCATGATACAATCATTAATAAAAGGATGCACAAAATTGATATATTGTTCCCATAGATACTTGTACCTGGTGATAGACAATTTTAACCATGGCTTCATATTCCCATTATAGTGCACAACAGCTGCACTTTCTATTAACCTACCGTCAATATCTGAATCATATCCCAATCCCAATGCATGCCATCTCCGATCAAGGGGCTCGACAAGCCCATAGAATGCCAGGAGTCCAGGAGAAAGAGTCCCCGACTTCCAAAGCAGTTTATCAACATTTTGTTCTTGCCAATGGTGATACTTTGCAGTAACATCTGACTTTCTCCAAGCTATTAGGTCAACAATATTCATCCCAAATGCCCACCCACATGCTTGGGGGTCAAACTTTGAGCTGATGGCTGGATTAGAAAAGTTGAGATACTTATAGAACCGATGAAATGCTTCCAGACATGTCTCCACAGCTCCAATAACATTCCCATGGAGTTCTACTGAAAATAAAGGGGTTAGGTCCTTCTGCACCACAACATCATCGTCAAGAAAAACCACCTTTTCCAATTGTGGGTGGATTAGTGGGATGTAAAAGCGCAAGTGATTTAACAAAGTAACAATCTTTGAGTCCTTGTACTTTAGTTCCCCAATCTCAGTTTTAGAACCGCTGGTAGAATAATCTTCAGAATCTGCATGGAGTAGTTGCTTGACTAGTGGGGAGTAAGATGCATTCAACCAAGAGAACTCTTCTATGTTTTGTACATCTATAGTAGACCCTTTAAAATCATTCCTGAGAAACCAAGCAGTCATGGATTTGTAATTGATCTTATCAGTAACCACATGAAACACAAGCTGTTGAGGGTGGTCAGCATTGGAAACTGTTGAATTTATGACAACAGAAGTTGCCAGCAAATTATCAGAGAAAATACAGAAATGGTAAAGATTGTTATCCACAAGTCTAGGAGAGTTTCTACGTTCATCAGCAAGCTTTCGCAGTGCATGGTCTTTAAACCAATTCTCTGTAAGCTTTATGTTTAAACAGTGGATATTTTTAGGAAGGGCTTCAGCAGCCAATCGACCAAACTCTGAACTCTGCAGAATCGCTGCACTGGCGCGCTCTTCTAAGGCAAGGGCGTGGCTCTTCAGTGTTGTTATTGTTGTGCTTATATCATAATGGGAATCTTGGGCCTTGTATATTAACTGTGCCATTCGGCTGATTATGGGATGGGCTTCTTCTAGAGTGATTGGTTTCCCTCTTACAGCTGCTTGAGAGAGCAATCGCTGACCATTTCTGATTTGTGAGCTAAGCTCCCAAGCTAGCTGAAGGTTACCATGCTCTTTGCCAATTATAATGTACGCCTTAGCGAGCGTCATCTGATCTGCAAGTTGCCTAGCATAGGAGGTGCTACTTAACAGTTCCCGTGTGAGATTTAAGCCCTCACGAATGGTTACTTCAGTTGCTGGACCTTTTTCCTGAAAAATTATATAAGAAAAGAGGGGATCAAAGACCACTTTGAAGAATGCTTCGCAATGAACATTTCTCATATACAACAAGTTCATATTCCCTCAAAAAAAAACAAGTTCATATGTTTACATATATCATGGAAGGTGGTTAGGAATTACACTCGAGAATTCAAAATTTGTTGGCATAGATCAGCATCAGCATAACACGTCACACTGCTGATACAGCCATAAAGCTGAAAATACCCATGAGTTAAAGACATATGATGCCTCTATGCATCTGATAGAAAAAATAATCCTTAACTCAAGAAAACAAAATCGATATTTGATTAAAATGTTAAGGAAAGTTGTTTTTTGTTTTCTTTTGTGGGGGTAAAGGCAACTGCCAAGAGTGCAATCACCCAAGTTTCTTTAGGGGGAACTATTAAGGTACCAGCAGACATATTCAAGAAACGTGCAAACTGGCAGGCTTAATAAATGATGTAACGATTTCAAAACATCCAACATCCAGTAGTCACTTGCAACCAAAATTGAATGTTGAATCCATCTCGAAAAGTATGTCTGAAAAACCTGATTTCATAAACCTCGAAGAGATAGAATAGAGTTTTGTAGAACAAAAACAAATTGTATGGTCGTGTGACAAAGAATTCATACTCAAGTATCTAGAGGTCCCATGGAAAAAGAATATGAGTTAGCTAGAAGCCTCAACTTGGGTGCCAAATTTAAGAGAAATATAGCGTAGTAAAATATACGTAATAATTGCCCGATATTTAATATGTTATATTTTTTTAAAACTTAATAAAAGAATCATAGAGGATGAGACAAAATTAAAGGCATCTGAAATCATTATAATGGTCAGTGTAATATTACGAGTACTGCAACTCTGATAACACAACATGATGAAACAAGGAATAAATAATGATGACTTGATTGCAGAAGAGATCTGCAAGTTCAAATGATAAAAACTCCAAAATAAAAAAGACAAAAAATTCTGTCAAATATACCAAGTCAAGGTTTCGTATGCTTTAGCCACTTTCAAAAGTTAAGCGTATATAATTTTATTATCATATTCTGGTTTTGAAACAAGATCATCCTTAAACTATGATTTATCTTTTTGTAGTATATTTTTCCAGTGACTAATTCTAAACTTGAGCCACAAACTGTTAAGTATATATCTGGATGCTGTTCCAAAGTCATAAGGTCTTGGAGTGTCACATGGTCCTATAAATATAATCCAAAGTAGTGAAATGGTCGGGGAATTAGTAAAGGCAGCCGCATACATTAATCATCATTTGAGCATTGACATGTATATTAATGTAGTTCAAATAACTCCAATTTTCTTAATCCCGTCCTAGCAAAACAATCAAATGCCTCATTTGTCCCACATAATTTTAGTAATAGTTCAGTACAGGCATAAAATCTTAGCGGACACTGGGATTATAATCTGACTTTGATTAATCCCAGGTTCTCCAGCCATATTTAAATATCAAAACACTGGAAAGGGCAAACTCACAGATGTTACAGAACTGAACCCAATCAAATGCACATTCCAGCATAACAGAGATATGATTGTGTATGTCATAAAAACATATTAAAAAAAAATCTTTCACTAAGTCGGTCTCTCATGCGCCAACATGTCACTGATGTCAATGCCTACTATTGAATGTCTCAGTCAGATACCAAATACTTCTGTCTCCAGAACATTTGGAACCATTTAATAGATCTTAATAAACAATCAGAAAGAGGCATGGTTTGTTGTTGGTTTTCTTCCTGATGATTGAGAAACTCTCTTTGCAGTCTAAAGCATTGGAACTACTTAAAAGTCAGCACCCATGGGTTAACTCCGTTAATCTACTTGAATCTTCAACAGCAGCGACAGTGCATCATTTGTTATTAGTGTGATGCCCAGAGCACAATATGCTCAGCGTTTGTTAACATCTGTAGAGTACTCATTTTCTCATATGATCTTGTCATACTGCAAAGACACTTGAACAAACATGACATGTTCATTATTCTAATTTATTCGCACTTCATCGCCAAGCAATGTAACATGTTATCGACTTCTATACAGGTTGCAAACAAGATGATTCTTGCTAACCAAATAGGACATTGGCAGTAACAATACTAGTTCTTGTATAAAGATCCTTACTTTAGTTTTACCTCAGCGGAGAAACAAGATCTCAGCGACAAATCTTCGTTGAAATCATTCTAACCCAACCAATTCAAATCTGTGCCCACGGAACTACATAGTTCAGGTACCAAGCTGTCTCTCTCTCTCCCAACACCAAAATTCCAGTACATCCGCGATGCTCCTTTCAGTACATCTTGTCCAAATCCTATGTCAGCTTAAAACTTAATAACCATGAACCCGATAACCCCCCAGACCAAAAAGAAAAGAAAAGGGAATTTTTTGTTGTTGTTCTTCCTCCATAGCATCTGTGTACAAATTGAAGAATCTAACACTTACGAGATTCAATTAATGAACAACTGAAGGAGCGCAAGAAGATTTCGTCGCCCTTACCCGTATCGGGTGCTCAAACAGGTCCTGGTGGTTGTGCTGGAGGAAGAAGAGCACGACCACCGCGACCGCAAAGATCCCCAGCAGGATCCAGATCCAGCACGACAGCCGCCTCCTCGACGTCGGGCGCCGGAACTCCGGCGGCGCCCTCCGCCGCATGCCGACGTGATCTCCCCTTCCCCGCTCAGACTGGATCTAATGGTTCGACCCCGTGGTCAGCAGAGCGCGTGTCCGGAAGATCTCCTCGCAGCCCTCGATTGCGCGAACCAAGCGCTCCCCGAAGGCTCTGAGAGGAGCGGATTTAGCAGGCGAAGGATTGAGCCATGGATGGATTCGAGGAGGCGTCGCCGAAAGAGACTGTTCTTCGTGCTCTTCTCCCTCTTCCCCCTTTTTTGAGCTTGGATTTGATATATAATAACTTAAACTTTATATACTTCGCCTTTTTTTGTAAGAACTAATTGGAGGGGGTGGATTTGTCCATCAATGGTTACACAAAAGAAACCATCTTTTGATTATTTTTTTCTAAAATATCCTAACCGATATGAGAGGCAAATCATATTAAGTCGGAAGAAAGAAAAAACTGAGACAGCTCTAAATAATTTAAAATTATTAATATGCATTAAAATTTATGTATTTAAAAAAATAGTAATTAAGTTAGGAGTAATACAAAGGTTCCTAAAAGTCGATCTTTATGAAAATTTGTTTTTTTTATGTCCAAACATACGATGGCTTTTGAAAATAGCATATATATAATTTTATTATCTTTTGAATATTTTAGCTTAGCAAATTATTCAACTAACATGTAAATAATATATATATATATATACATATATATATATATATATTAAAAAAATGTGTATGCCAACTTATGAAAGAACATATTATTGTATATTATCGAAAATATAAAATTAAATAAATATAGTTTTCAACAATCATCCGAAAAATGATATTTTAGATTTAAAGAAATATTCAAATCGAATCACAATTTCTTAAACATATATATTTCTTTCTTAGTTCTCGCTTACTCCATAATTTCTCGAACAATAACAAAAAAGAAACATAGTTGCTTTTATACCATCGGCTTGATCAATGTGAACATTAGTTTGCTTTTAGATTGTGCAAGAGAGCAAGCAAAAAAACTTCCCGATCGGACCTCTTTTGCCTAATACGTCTACGCGACATTGCTACAATTTATTATATGCATTTTTGTAAGAATTAAATAAATTCTGTTTTTTACGAAAATAAAGTATTAAAAAATTAAAAGTAATTTCTTTGCGTGTTGAATAGATAAGAGAAAATTATAAAGTGAGAGAAGAAAATAAATTTATATCTTAGAAAGAATAAATTATTTTCCAATTTTTAAACTTATTTTAAGGTCTGGATTTTTTTCTATTGAACTTTTTATCATTATTAAACATTAAAAAGTGAGGAATTTGTTTTCTTATAAAAATATTGCATTATAGCAAATTGAACCTAAGTGCGAAGTTCTATTTGCAAAATAGGTGGCTACTGCCACAAAAAAATATGATCCTCTTGAATTTGTGCCTCAATATCATGGGTAGTAGCATTTCATTTTATAATAAAAATAATGCTAGATATTTATTAATCTTTTATATAATGCATCAGATGTCATGTGTTGATGTTTCAGTGGCCCAATTGGAAGTCGAGACAAGTGAGGTCGTTACATGACATTGAAATTTCTTCTTCTTGTTTTTTTATTTTTTTGTTAAGACAATGATGTTATACCAAAAAAAAATTGCTCAACCAAATAAATACAACGATTGATAGGTAATCGAAATCTTTACGTCTGAGATTTATTTCTTTAAAAAATACGGTGGTTTATTTCTAGTTTCTCTCGCAAAATAATAAATTCGTCATTGCCTTTTTCTTGAAAATTGATACATCGACGTTCTAAATTTTTACACCGTCATAAGATAAAAGGGAAAAAATAAACTACTAAGAGGTGATCCAATGTCTGAGCAGTTGTTGCACCTACCTAAAAATCAACTTATCAACCAAATTGTAGACTCTTTCAAGCTCTAAACGATATGAATAGTGATGGCTTAGAAATTTTAGTAAATGAATTTTTTTCTGCATATTTTTTTAGATAATTATTACTAAATACATTTTTTTATACATTATTTTATTAGACACACATTAAGTCTCAATATTCAAAGCTTATAACACTCAGAGGCGGAGCCAGAACTTTCGTTCAGGGGGTGCAAAATTATTTAATTTATATTGACTATAGTTAACATAAGATATGCTAAATAAAATATGTTAATTATTAATATTTTTTATTTATAGCATTCAATATTTTTTTTGCACTTCTTAGTGTAACCCAAAAGATTTAAACTAATTATATTTTCATTTTAAACATTACAAAAATGAAAAAAGAAGTATTTTCATGAAAATGATATTTACAACAATGATACATTATCTAATAAAATAAATAAAATGTTATATATGAATTGTAAACAAGACTTATTACTCATAAAGAGAAAGAAATTTATATATTTTTTTTATAATGGATATTATCTTGTTTTCCTAACTACTTCTTTAACTACCCTACTAATTAAAAAAATGTATTGCCAAAGAGAAATGTTTTGAATTATGAAACAAAATATGAAGTGCAAATATATAATATATAATAGGACAGGCTAATTTTATTTTTATGAAGTAAACATTGAGTAAAAATTAATTTGAAAAATGTAAAAAGAATATAACCTTAAAAAAAATTTGGCATGAAATAAACTAATAAGTAATAAAAAAGCAAAAAAAAAGGTAAAGTAAGCATAAAAGATAAAAAAGATGTAAAAAATGAAAACAATATGGATATAACCTTAAAAAAAATTTGGCATGAAATAAACTAATAAGTATATAATATATTAGGAATGTCTAATGAAGTATATACATAATATTTTTAATGAAATAATAGATTTTAGCATAAGAATAAATGGTATTTATTAAACTGAAAGGCAAAGGATAAATAAGAATAAAAAAGCAAAAAAAAAGGTAAAGTAAGCATAAAAGATAAAAAAGATGTAAAAAATGAAAACAATATCGATCGAACCTAAGACCTCTTCAATTTCATGTTGCAACAGTTCCATCCAGCCAGCAATATGTTCATGACATAAAATTACTATTAATTATATTACGTTGATCCAGGCGCTGCTAGTGCACCCACTTGCACCCCCTTGGCTCCGCCTATGATAACACTTGACTAATTTAAAATTTAAGGCGAAAAAGTAAAAATTTCATCGGGTCAGACCGGTCGGACCATTTGGACCGGATGATTAAATCGGTTGATAATAAATATATTTAAAATAATTAATGTCTTAAAATCAAAATACAAGATGTCACATAAGTTACAATGCATACAATTTTGTATATCTCAACTCATAAGTTCACAATATATTAATGACTAAAATTTTATGTCATTTGTTAACAAAAAAACGTAAATGATACATATGATAAATAACAATATATTCAGTGATTAAAATTTGATCAATTTCACAAAGTAACATATATTAAACTAAATACACAATGAAACCTAAGAAAGTAGCATATGATTCATAACAATATAATCAATTACCCTATCACTTAATCAATTACACAAATATAATGTTACATTAAATAAGGAATAAATAATATGACTCAATTTAGAGTTTCAAACTCTTTTAGAGCATTTGAGAAAAAAATAAATCATTTTTTTTCTTGTATGCATTCGGTTCAACCAAAATCACCGGTTTGATCGGTCCAAACCGATTCAAAAGTCTCTCCGGTTCAACATTGACCCATGACCCATTTTTGAGGCTAGATAGCGGTCCAACCGCTCCGACCGGCCGGTTCGGTCCGAGTTTTACAATCCCGAGTGAAACAATATTTTTGTCATTGTGACTTCATAAATTTATTTCAAGACAACTAGTAATTGATATAGTGATATTTTTATAGTACGTTTCCATTTTTCTTTAAATGATATGGATACAGATGGCTTAGAAATTTTATTAGTAAATAAAATATTTTCTACATTTTTCTAGATATCGATTAAGTCCTGATAGCCAATATTTCTAACACTTGACCAATTTAAAGTTTAAGATGAAAAAGTGAAATAATATTTTGTCACTAAATTGATGACTTTAAAATTTTAATTTAAGATAACTAGCTCTGAGATATAATTCCGCAAATAAACTATGTCCACCAACGTTTAAACTTTTACCTACTTTGTCCCGTTAATAGCATGAGTGCTGCATATTTCTGCATAATATATTCCATTTAGCAATTAGTAAATATACAATGGCTCCAGAAGCATATTCCTCCATTGCTCTCTTTGGGACATTACGTGTAATGTCCCCAAAACGTAATACACGCGTGAGCTTTCGGAGATATTACATGAGCTTTTACACATATTATGGATTCACTAAATATTGACAACACCAAGTAAGCTCATAATAATATAATTGACATAAGAAAATCATATCATAATAAATCACATAATATTATAACTCATGTCAACGGAATAAAACATAAAACCAAATAACATTTAACATCTTGCCACATATATGCACAATATAAGACCATCACAAAAAGTCCCATAATCGATGTTTTTTTAGATATCGATTAGGTCATGATCTCCAATATTTCTAAGAATTGACTAATTTAAAATTTAAGATGAAAAAGTGAAATAATATTATGTCACTAAAGATGACTTTAAACTTTTAATTTAAGATAATTAGCTCTCAGATATAATTCCGCTGATAAATAATGTCCACCAACTTTTTAACTTTTACCTACTTTGTCCTGCTAATAGCTAATGCTGCGTATTTCTGCATAATATATTCATTTTAGCAATTAGTAAACATTTCTTGAATATTTTTGGAATACAATAGTATAAAGTAAATAGTATATTTGGTGCACCTAAATAGAAAAAGCCATAGACTTCGAAAATATTATAATTAAAAATGACAGCAAAACAATCTCAAGATTTTGCAGTATTAGAATATTTTATAAATATTCTTACTATGTCGTCAAGATTATTAGGAGATATTTTAGTTAGAGTGAAATTCTAATTCTATTTTGATTGGATTATATTGTTTCAATTAAGTTATGACTCAATATCAATTTTTCATCCGGATATTTCATGGACATACTGAATTAAAGTTAAATACAATACAAGAATAACTCGCTTGCAACAGAAGAAGCACTCGCTTGCTAAATCAATTTTCTAACCCACGAAGTCGACCCTCCTTAGTAAGTCCGGCAACTTCTTTTCATACATCCGCGTCAACTTCGAGATATTCGTCAATATTATCCCCGTACTTCTTCGCCATAAGCAAATCACATAACTCCTGAAAATGAAAATAGTTAATTTCGTACCAAATACTTAAGGATAAATACTTGAAATAAGTGTTACAAAAATATACCATAATTTATTTTGTTTGCTCCGAGACAAGTTGGTTGGTCTTCTTATTGGTGTAAACTTCTTTGTACACTATTCGGAAGTCAATTTTACTACCATTCATCAACTCCTGCATCAATCACATTTTACATATTAGATAATTTACTTGAACTATTTTATGATAAGATTCAAAATTATGATAATTTGAAAAATATATCATTTTTCGTTTATCCTTTATGAACCCAATAGAGTCTCCGGAATGGTGTGTCGCATTCGGCTTAGACAATATTGTTTTTGCCGGTTGCTGACTTCTCTTAATATTCGGGTGATGTCCTGCATGAAAAATGACAAGTATTATTATTACTCATAAAAAATATAAATATATAATCCAAATATTACTTACTAAGTTTCACAAAGAGAAGATCAAAGCTTTTTTGAAATATGCCGACTAGGCTTGTCCTTTGCTTCAAAAATGTTATCGTTGGTGGCAAGTATTGCATCTCAATGATAGTTGAATAATACTTCTCTGAGGCGAGTAGAAGCTACAGTGTTGAATATCTTTCTTTTTATACCATCTATAAGGTCTTCCTCCCATTTATACTTGGTCTGGAAACACAATTTGTTATGGTTTTGTAATCCAATTTTAAATACTTGGCCTAAAATAATTTTATCTTAAAATGCATCGTACATGTCATCCTGATAAGACAAAAAAATGTCCTTTCAATGAGCATAGCCCACCGAAAGTCTCGAAAGAAGGAACTCGCTAATGTCTCGATCAATACATCCCGAAATGAAAGAAGGCCTAAATTGATTAATGCATATAACTTTCTGTTCATACATTAAGAAAATATATTTTTAATAAATCATATATTATCAACTCACGGATTATTTTTGTCATCCATCATAATCCCGATAGATGGTATGATATTGCCAGAATTTCGTTGGGAGGATAAAGACTCAACATGAACATTGTCTGAAAAAATGTTAGCAATAATAAATGTTAACAAAAAATTAATAAATAAAATAATGTATGTTTGAGAGTCGAGACCGATTATGAGCTCATTCTCTCCGGGTGGAGTGCCACGACTCGTGTCGCTCCCATGATCACAAGGAGTCATAACCTATAATAGCATATAAATATTATTCATAACATGTAAAAGCATATAAAAAATAATTGGAAATTCAGTTGTTTAGGTTTTTATAGCAATGAAAAAATATAAGCATTTGGGCAATAGCTTGTTCAAAGGCTTGAAAGTGACTCATAGATTTCTTCGTCAGTTTCATCATTGGTGGTATCATTATCATTTATAAACTCTTCAACTTCAAGAGGATACGTATTTCATTAATATTAACTTTTTCCATATGATCATTTCTGTCAAACAATATTGTTATTTCATCATCGTTGATTAAATTTATTACTCTCGTGGTTTGATCAACTTGATAATAATCAATATATGATATTTCATCAAATATAGTACCTTCAACATTCATCTTTTCCTCAATAACAACTTGTTCTTTACTTTGCATGTTGTCCACCATTCACCAGCACTCATTTTAGCTGAAGGATTCGCATAGTAAGCTTGTTGTGCTTTCTCAGCTAGAATGAATGGTTCATTGAAATCAAATATTAATTTACGTTTAACATTGACCAATCCATAAGTGTTTCAAGCTTAACATCATTTTGTGGATTAAACCAACGACAACACAATATGAAAATATTCATATCTTCAAGGTATGGTAATTTGATTATTTGCTCGATGGCACCATAATAATTTAATTCATTTTCGTCATATAAACAACCTCGAACACAATCATCATAGATTTGTTTTTTCCATATTCTTTAGTGTAAAATCTATAACCATTGACGATGATACCGTTATAAGTTGTCATTTTTTTATCCATAACTCAAATTTCTAATGTCAATATTTATCACTTTGTCGTCAATTACTTTCTTCTTAAGCAAAATCTAAAATTGTTCATCACGGAGTTGCAAAACATTGATCATCCGTCATATTATAATTCAATTGTCTTTGAAAATCTTTAAATTATCTATACAAAGAAAAATGAAATATAAGAATTATGATATTTCTAACCTAATATAAATTAATCTTTAGTAAAAAAAATTCTTACTTTAGATAAGGCTCCACTTTCAAAATGTTGATTAAGACATAATTTTCTACAATCAATAAATCATCATCGTTTAACATAAATTTATGTGTTCTTCCAATCAGATGTATTGGAAATCTAAAAATGAATGAGCCCTTTTTATTGGTTTCTTCTCCATCATCGTCATTTTTTGGAATTTGAGTTCACTTTGTTTGAAGTTCAGGCTCAAAGTACAACGATGTGAAATTAGAAACTTTTTCATAAAAAATATGCTTCACATATAGATCCTTCACTTTTTACCTTGTATTTTGTCTTCCTCTTTAGGTACAACAAGCACCTCTCAAATGGATACTTTTTTTATTTTTGCCTTATTTCTCATAAGAACTTTTCTCCAATAATATGGACAAAAAATAATCACATGTTATCCACAGTTCTACTAATTCCTATTAATGGAAGATTACGTTTGAGATTCAAAATCTCATCCACTATAAGCTTAGTATTTTTGAGAAATTATAAGATAACCTTAACACACCAATCTAACGAATATAAAATACAAATTATATTAACCCTCAATAATATGAGCAAACTTAATATAATTTTTCATTTCATTTACATCAAATATTTTAATAAAATTTCAAACAATTTCTCACCAGAACTATTCTCTGATAATATGGACAAAAATAATTACATGTGATCTATAGTTCTACTAATTTCTATTGATGGAAGACTAGGTTTGAGGATCACAATCTCATCCGTCATAAGCTTAATATTTCAAGGGAATTTATTGGACTGATCTACTAATTATGTTAATTTTACACTAAGCATCATATGCAGTTATAAAATGTAAAACATAAAAAAAATATTGGTAGGTGTATGCTTCACATATAAATCCTTCACTTTTTACCTTGTATTTTGTCTTCCTCTTTAGGTACAACAAGCACCTCTCAAATGGATACTTTTTTTATTTTTGCCTTATTTCTCATAAGAACTTTTCTCCAATAATATGGACAAAAAATAATCACATGTTATCCACAGTTCTACTAATTCCTATTAATGGAAGATTACGTTTGAGATTCAAAATCTCATCCACTATAAGCTTAGTATTTTTGAGAAATTATAAGATAACCTTAACACACCAATCTAACGAATATAAAATACAAATTATATTAACCCTCAATAATATGAGCAAACTTAATATAATTTTTCATTTCATTTACATCAAATATTTTAATAAAATTTCAAACAATTTCTCACCAGAACTATTCTCTGATAATATGGACAAAAATAATTACATGTGATCTATAGTTCTACTAATTTCTATTGATGGAAGACTAGGTTTGAGGATCACAATCTCATCCTGGATAATTTTTTTTATTTTTGCCTTATTTCTCATAAGAACTTTTCTCCAATAATATGGACAAAAATAATCACATGTTATCCACAGTTCTACTAATTCCTATTGATGGAAGTTACGTTTGAGATTCAAAATCTCATCCCCAATAAGCTTAGTATTTTTGAGAAATTATAAGATAACCTTAACACACCAATCTAACAAATATAAAATACAAATTATATTAACCCTCAATAATATGGGCAAACTTAATATAATTTTTCATTTCATTTACATCAAAAAATTTAAGAAAATTTTAAACAATTTCTCACCACAACTATTCTCTGATAATATGGGATAATATGGATAAAAATAATCACATGTGATCTATAGTTCTACTAATTTCTATTGATGGAAGACTAGGTTTGAGGATCACAATCTCATCCGTCATAAGCTTAATATTTCAAGGGAATTTATTGGACTGATCTACTAATTATGTTAATTTTACACTAAGCATCATATGCAGTTATAAAATGTAAAACATAAAAAAAATATTGGTAGGTGTATGCTTCACATATAAATCCTTCACTTTTTACCTTGTATTTTGTCTTCCTCTTTAGGTACAACAAGCACCTTTCAAATGGATAATTTTTTTTATTTTTGCCTTATTTCTCATAAGAACTTTTCTCCAATAATATGGACAAAAATAATCACATGTTATCCACAGTTCTACTAATTCCTATTGATGGAAGTTACGTTTGAGATTCAAAATCTCATCCCCAATAAGCTTAGTATTTTTGAGAAATTATAAGATAACCTTAACACACCAATCTAACAAATATAAAATACAAATTATATTAACCCTCAATAATATGGGCAAACTTAATATAATTTTTCATTTCATTTACATCAAAAAATTTAAGAAAATTTTAAACAATTTCTCACCACAACTATTCTCTGATAATATGGGATAATATGGATAAAAATAATCACATGTGATCTATAGTTCTACTAATTTCTATTGATGGAAGACTAGGTTTGAGGATCACAACCTCATCCGTTATAAGCTTAATATTTCAAGGAAATCTATTGGACTGATCTACTAATTATGCTGATTTTTGCACTAAGCATCATATGCAATTATAAAATGTAAAACATAAAAATAAATATTGGTAGGTGAACTTGGGACAAATACCAATTTTATCACTTCAATTTTTATCAATTTATTATAATTAATAATAGTAATGTGACTATTTGACACATAATAAATAATATTTATCATGTAAAATATCACAAAATAAAATAATGATTTTAACTATTTAAAATCATTATATATATGAACAATTAATTTTAAACATTTTTAAAATATAATTATCCCCAACATTTAATCTCTAATGAATTTTAGACTATTTAAAAATATTCTAGAGATTTTAAATAATAATTCAAAATTATTATTCTAAAAAATCTTTAGACATTTCAAATTTAATTGGATGAATAATTTGAGCCACTAAAAAATAATAAAAGAAAAACTGCAACTATTGCAGTTTTTGGGTCTTAAGCCCATTCAAAATGAGCATATTCCCATTTTTTATTTTCTTTTATTATTTATTTATTTATTTATTTTGTCTGACCGAATTAGGTTCGGACGAACCAGGTTAGGGCATAAAATCTGGTTCGCCGGCCTGCGTGCACAATGCCACCGCGCTGGCGCATGCAATGTCTACATGCACGATGTCGCCGCTCATTGATACACGCAACATCGTCGCGCCTACGTGACCGATGTTGCCGGGCATGCTCCAAGGCACCGACATATCCAAGAATTATTTTTATTTTAAATCAATTTCATGTAAATAGTTTACATAAATTTTAGATCTAATAATCTATATTAAATCATGATTCTAAACATGCTCTGATACCACTAAAAGAAATTAGATCTCGCATGAATATAAGAAAACCCTTTCTATATCTTGATCATGCAACCCATGATCTATAAAATTGATTTAACATAGAATAATTTAGTTCATATTTGAGACGTTCACACCCCAAAGGGATTGATCGAAACATCTACTGTCTTGATCAACTTGTGAGAATCATAGACGTGATTCCTCTAACGATATTCACACCAAAACCGAGATGAATCTTGCATTCAAAGGGAGAGAACTCTTATCAAGTATTTATTAGATTCACATAAGAGAATTCATATATTTATAAAGAGGTGATTATAATCTACTCAACATCTTTCTCCCTTTTGACAATCATGAATAAATCATATCTTGGACCAACTCGTGGTTGTCCAATTGACCATCAATCATGGTAAATAGAGTTAGGGCATACTTATTTTTACCAATACTACAATCTTTGCTTCATAGGCAAGGTGTACGACTAAATGATCCATGGCATCAAAGAATGATGGTGAAAATATTTTTCTGCTTTGCATAAGATAATTATAAATAATAATTCCAAATGCACCAAATCATATTTTCATATGCTGCAGAGGCACAATTCTTTAAAGAATATGTTGAATTAAGTAAGTGTCCCGGTATAGGTTTAGGCAAAAATTCATGGAAGGTGACTGTAATTATTTTTTACATAAATACGTGATAATCATGCGTCTTCATCCCAGATATCTTATCCTCTTCAATATTGACGCAATGAGATATGTAAGTGGCGTATCCATCTGGAAACCTCAATTGTTTTATCCACTCAAATACGAGTTAACTACTTAATGCATAAGTAGCTTTTGGCTTTATGCACTTTCTATTTTGATGAACCAACTCAAGTTCTAAGTGTTTGCATATGAACTTCAAATCCTCTTTGGAGTTCATATTATCTTTAATTTTTCCTTTGATATGTTAAATTCGATGTGTTACCAACAATCCTAAAAGCTTAAGCCGATAGGAAGAGCAACATCTTTATATTTATATTCTTAACACTATATATTTATATTCTTAACACTCCCTCTCACGTGTGAGCCGCTGACAACTTTGGTCCAGCCCAAATCCCAACACGTGGACAATTAAGGGAGGAAATTAATTTTTAATACGAGCAACGTCGAGGTTCGAACTCGGGACCTCTAGCTCTGATACCATGTTAAATTAGATGTGCTACCAACAATCCTAAAAGCTTAAGCCGATAGGAAGAACAACATCTTTATATTTATATTCTTAACACTCCCCCTCACGTGTGGGCCGCTGACAACTTTGGTCCAGCTCAAAGCCCAACACGTGGACAACTAAGGGAGGAAATTAATTTTTAATACGAGCAACGTCGAGGTTCGAACTCGGGACCTCTAGCTCTGATACCATGTTAAATTTGATGTGCTACCAACAATCCTAAAAGCTTAAGCCGATAGGAAGAGCAACATCTTTATATTTATATTCTTAACATGATATTCATCACAGTGTTGAATATATTATTTGTAACACCCCAGATTCCATTCAAGATATTATTCGCCTTGGGATCATATGATCCGCACGAATTTAAAACGCGTCTTGAATGATAAGAGAGGATGCTACATATAAGCCCATGACCACCTCCGTGTTTTGTCCATGTGGGACTAACTTTCATTCTCATCATCATCTTGGGGTCTTACAATTTTTCCCCCTTCGGGGCTCAACGTCCTCGTTGAGTCGACCCACATGGTTCAAGTGAGCACGTGAGGTTGGCTCTGATACCTTCTGTAAGACCCCCGATTCCATTCAAGATATTGTTCACTTTGGGCCCATATGGCCCGCACGAATTTAGAACGTGTCTTGAATGATAAGGGAGGATGCTACATATAAGTCCATGACCACCTCCGTGTTTTGTCCATGTGGGACTAACTTTCATTCTCATCATCATCTTGGGGCCTTACATTATCAAATATATATTTTTTTCACATGCATAACAACTAAATTATGCCGCACTAGATTTGAGGACCAATATGGAAAATTCCAAAATGTACTTCTCTTTTCTCAACTATGATCAACACCAAATTCAGGTGGTCGGATTGACGATGTCTTCAACCCAAAAGTTATACGACCAATCGCATTAACATGCGACAATGATTCAAGACTACTCATTCTGATTATTGGTAATTTTTTCGCAGAGTTGTCTTACAAAAAGAATGTTTATCACGTCGAGTGGAGTGCTTGATCCACCAAAATATCCGATGACAATTAAATCAACACATTTTTCTACCATGTTTCAAGTAAAATGACTGTGTGCTTTTCCCAAAGTGGACATGCAAGTTTTTCTTTAGTGCTCCATCCACTTAACATTCCATATACAGGAAAGTCATTAATTGTCCATAATTGTGCCGCTCTCATTACAAAGTTTTGCTTTTTTGAACTATCATATGTCAAAACTCCATCCTCTGATAATATTTTCAATTCATCAACATGAGACTTGAGATACATATCTATACTCTTGCTCGGTGACTTCGGAACAAGAATCGTGCAAGTGAAAAATGTGTTCCCTACGCATGCACATATTTGGTAGAAGATTATAAGGAGTAACAAATACAGGCCAACATGAATATGATGTTGTTGAACACCCCAATGGAATGAAATCATCAGTGCAAATACCTAATCCAACATTGTGAATCTCTTCGTATGAAGGATGTATCATAACTAAGGGACCGCTCCGCACCCCTTATGCATGTCATCGCATAAAGTGTGCAATATTCTTGGACAAAAATAAGTGTTGTACTCTTGGAATGATTGAAAAATATCTGAATTTTGCAACGAAAATATTCATGTGATTACTATTAGAATTTGACTTTGGTTTGAATCGAGACTCACCACATACATAACAACTTGCTAATTCGATGTGCTCCTTGTAATACAACATGCAATGGTTGCAATAAGCATCAATCTTCTGATATTCTAATCCAAGTTTACTCATCATTCTCTTATTTTTATAATTATTTTCAAAAAGTTTTTCAGAGGTAGGCAACATATTTTTTTATAATAGAAACCATTATGTTAAAGCACTTCTCACTCATATTATATTCGGACTTTAAATTTATCAATTATGAAATAGAAGATAACACACTTTGTTGCTCACAATAATTTCAAAGAGGCATGTCTACATTTTTTAGAAGATTATATAATTTTGAAATTGAAGCTTAGGAGTTCTTCTTTTTGTTCATGCTCTCGATAAAATGTACCATCAACTTCTGCATCTCACACCATATCAATGTAGGGATTTGTCTAGAATCAACACAATTGGCTTGATTACTTGAACTTTCATCTTTCCAATATTCATCACCATGCAATGTCCAATTCAAGTAATCCATCCAAAAACTCTTCGAATATAAATCCATCTTGACATAATATCTTAGTTTCAGTTTCTTATTTTTACAATTAGCACATGAACAACGAATGCGGCCAAGAGAATCGGCTGCATCTCATTCTTGTTATGCAAATCTCAAGAATTCATCAACTTCGTCCTTAAAATTTTCATGAACATAACTATTATCATCTTTCCACTGAAAAATCTAACGCTTAGGTTTCATTATACTACATAAATTTTGAATGAAACATGATTAAATATGAACAAAATATAATAAAATAACAAATATGCTATGAGAGTGCAGCCATTAATCATAATTACACAACATTAATCAACACAAAAATGCTACGAGGGCATGCCCTCCTCGAGCATCTCTAGGTGTGAGGAGGGCTGACGCGACCTCCTCAAAGGTGAGGAGGGCGGCCGAAGGGCATTCCCTCCTCGAGCGTCGCCAGGCTGTGAGGAGGGCGGCCGCTCCCTCCGAACGCTTGTGAGGAGGGTTGGCATGCCCTCCTCATAGGTGTGAATGTGAGGAGCGCCAGCGCACCCTCCTCACATGTTGTGAGAAGGGTCGTCGGCACCCTCCTCACAGTGAGGAGGGTGTCGATGAGGGAAGTAATCGGCGAGGTGAGAAACCGGTGAGGGAGAAGCGGTACCTGCATCCGGCGGTGAGGGACAACATACAACAACGGTAGACAACAGAAAAACACGTAGGAACAAAAGAAAAAAAAAGAAAGGAAGAAGAAAGGAGAATTCATGGTACGGAAATTAGCGATAGGTATTTGTCATCGTTAACCCATCTCTAATTCGTCGCTAGATGCGAATTTAAAGAAAAACAATAGTGACAACAAATAATATGTCTTTAAGTTGCCGCAAACTCCGTCATTAATTATGACATTTTTTTTCATCGTTGTATCCGTTAGTACTCCATCATTATTATTATCTAAAAAGTAAAATCGTTCATTTTTCACATCGTCATTGCATCTCAGAATTGTCGCTAGTATCCATCGCTAAAATGCATTATTCTTGTAGTGATAGTTATAAATTGGTTCTCTTTTTGTCACTAGATAATATAACAATATTCATCCCTAATTTTTGTAACGTCACGACATGGCCAAAAGAGAAATCAATTTATGGATCTCGATACTCTTATTTTTCCATCAGTATTTTATTTATTGTAATATTTATTTTGTTCAAGATTCTGATATTATGTTTTGATCTAGATTAAATTTATAACATTAATTCTAGATTCTTAAGAAGAATTTAGAGTCATTGATTTGAACAAATAATTTCTTCAATTATTATTATTTATTATAAATATTAAAGATTAATTTCTTTTATGAGCTTAGATTGATTTTTTTAATGAAGTTGTATATTCTTTCGGGATTATATGATAGTGTCTTAATGATAAGAATTTCGACACATAAGTTTTTGGAATTTAGTTAATTCTTTTCAGAGGATAAATACTCGTATTTGATTCCAACATCAATAACTTTGATAATGATTTGGACTCGCATGTGTGTGGTAAAAAAAAGAAAAGGAAAGAAAAATGATAATGCTTCGGTATTTTGCATTTGAACTATTAATAATGGATGATCTCATGCTTATGTTCACAAAAAAAGTAAAGTTAATTGTTATAATTTGTCTTTTATACCAATACATCATGTTTATGATATGACATCATGTTGCATTAATTTATGTGATGTGTGTACAATTATCATAGCTAGTGCAAAAAAAAAGGTTATTCACAAATATTTTGTAATACTAGGTCTGAAAAGCACATTTTGACGAATATCCGGTATAATTTTACTTTATATTTGCCTTAATATATTTTAATAATAATGTCCTAATGAATTATGAAATTTTGTATTAAATATTAATTGGAGATTATGTGCACAATTTTATGACGAAACATAGTTTGTTTATTCTACTAAAATGATCAAATTAGAATGATGATATATATCATGCACATAATTAAGATTTTTTATATATATTCTTTTAAAAAATATGTATTTAGTTTGTTGTTCCACGAAATGACCAGACTATGATAATGATATTATGCATATAACTAATGTAATTTAATTATGTGTATAAACTTATGATAATTATAATTTATCATTTCACCAAAGTGATCAAACTAGAATGATGATATTTATACCATGTGTATAATAAAATGACCTACATGTACGCATTTACGATAAATAATTTGTTGTTTTACCAAAGTGGTCAAACTAGAATGGTGATTTATATCATTCATATAATTATGATTTATTTAGTTAGATGAATTTCTTTATTTAAAATATTTAGTTTTGTTATTTTGTATGATCTAATTAGAATGATGATTCATGTATATAATTAACGTAATTAATTTATATGCATGATTTATGATGAACCGTTTAGTCTGTTATTCCACCAAAGTGGTCAAATTAAATGATGATGTATATGATGCATGCAATTATTATTTATAAATATGTTTGATTTATGTAAAATTAATAGTTTGTTGCTCCACCAAGGTAACCAAAATAGAATGATGATCAATCAAACATATATATAAATTATAATTTATTTGTAAAATATATTATATGCCACTTTATTATTGTATATGGATAAATTGCATTCACTATTTATAGAATTTTAAAATTTATCCAAAGGTAAATCATTATTCTATAATTAGTAAACATAATGGAGGTAAATTAGTATTTTAGTACTTTGGTTATATATATATATATATATAACTTATATATTGTGCAAAAAAATATTTAATTATCTCGTTAAGCGGAAACATTTATTTAATGATATATGTTACAATATCTACCCAAAAGTGAGATAGAATATGCTCTAATTATTTATGTTTGAATCTATTATGTATTTCGCTTTATGAGCATTAATATTTTATTTTCCTTTGGTTCATTCGCATGCTTAATCCGTTCATGGACGTGTTAAAATATATTAAGCCTTAGGTGAATGACTATTGTCAACAACATTAAGATTCTAATTCCACAAGAAGAAAGTGTAAAGAAATATCTCAAATTTGTGGAAGAAAGAATTATTCTACAAATGAATCATTTTCTAGTACTCAAATATCATAATTTAAAATCATAAAGTTAATTTATCATGTTATAGATTTTGAAAAAGTACATTACGAAGTTGATGAGTGATGTAGAAATATTAAAAGGTAGGAATAAATTATTATGATCGATATAAGAATATAGAACAATTAAGGCCATGACTAAAAGAAAGACAAAAGAAAGTTGTTATGCTATTTAGTTAGTCCACCGAGTCATCGGCAATCTAAATTTAATGTCATTAGTCATGAGTTGTAAGATTTCAAAAAGTTGAGATCCATTACTAGATGATGGGTTATAAATTCTTGATTCTACCTTGGTCATGATGTTGAAATTGAGTGTTATATGTAAAATAACATTATATTTTATTATGGCATAATATTTTGATATTGATTCTCAAAGAATGACTAAAAGGATTAGTAAATATTGCATAATATTTTAATATATATTTTTACTAATATTATATTATGCGTGGAATTCATTAAAGTAAGCATTCCAAATGCAATAAAAAATGAGCCACAATAAGTACTCAGTTTCTTAGTATCATACACACTAACATATATGGACCTATAATAGTTAAACTTTTGATTAAAAATATTCTACTACCTTTATTAATAACTTTTTCATATTATAGTTATATCTAAATGACAAGTCTCAAATAGTTTATCTTCTTAAGTCATATATAAATGAAGTAAAAAAAAATTAGATATCGAGCGAAAAGCATAAGGTAGGGCGGATATGGTTAATCCTATGAAAATATTTTGCATCAAGTTAATGTCTTGATCTTTAGAGAAATGTGACATATGTGTAGTACAATGTACTAAGTCAATCACTCTTCAACACATTAGTATGACTAAAAGATGCAAATAGATATTAATGGATATTGAAGGGATTATAAAGTCGAGGGATTGATAAAAAAATAGAACAACGAAATTAAAAGCGAGAAAAAAGATTATCACAAAGTTTAATGTAGTAAAACACTTTTGATCGATGTGAACAAGGAAAAAATATCCACGATAAAGGAGATTGCCGTCAAATAGTTTTTCACTATAAAAAAACAAGAGAGTATAGTACATCACAAAAATCCTAACCCCTTATTTATAAAAGTCCAAGCCCTCCACCACTGCCACATATTTTCTTTTTTTTCTTAGTTCATTTTTTTACAATTTGAGTACATGGTATTACTTCAAGGCACATCAACAAGTATTACTAGAAGTACTATAAATAATTAAAATTACTATCTCAATATCATTATGGATGCATGTATGTTATGTAGTTGCTTAATAGTGTCCTTTAGTAAGACAGTTTCAAATATGTCTTTTAAATTGTGAATCGAAAAGAAACCTACTTTGAGATACTTGTATATTTGGGGTTCGTCTTGAATAGCTCATATAAACAACCCACATTAAATAAATTGAATTCTCAAATGATTAGTTGTTATTTTATTGATTACCGCAAGAAATTAAAATGTGGTAAATTTTATTATCCTAATCATAATATGAATATATTATCAAATTGGTGATTCAACATTCAATAAGAACGATGAAATTAGTGGGAGTGACAAAGTAAGAAAATATTGATATTAATGAAATAAGGATAATATTTTCAAATATATAAAATAATATATCCATAATTGTTCAAAATATTATTTTAATTGTTGAAATAATAGTTTGACACAATGAACAATATTTTGAATGATGAAATGCTCCATAAGAAACTAATTCATAATTATTTCATTTAAATGAATCATAAGAAATTGCATCAAGGAGATATCAAAGAGAGAAATTATTTGCAATTTTGGATGATACATTATTTATTTGTTTGAATCATATTTTGAATAAATAATGATCCAAATTCATTTTCAGAACTCAAGGAAAATATTGAGTCTAATAAAAATTAATGTCATGAAAGATAAGTTAAAGTTCATGAAATAACTTAAATTCTATAGTCTTGTTTAATTTGTTAATAAAATTGCAAGTGGATTGTGTGTAAATGAATCTTCAAAACCAATATACAACTCAAATGATAATGTTAAAATATATAAAGCTAGACTTGTTAGTAATTGCCGTATTCGAAAGGAAGACATTGATCATAAAGTCATTTTTGCATCAAACGTGAGGAAAAGTCTCATTAGACTCATTAAGAATAGTTAGGATTTTAGTAGCTCAGTATGATTTAGAGTTATATTAATAAATATGAAAATAAATATTTCTTAATGAGGATCTTAAGGAGGAAGTTTTATGAATTAACATGTGAGTTTCTCGATTAAAAGTAATCTACACCATAATGTGTAAACTTAAAATTAATGTATGATCGATAGAATTATGAAATAGTACATTAACTTTATTCGTACCATAAGATTTTTCGATGAAAAAAATATTATAAATGCATATATATTGAAAACTTGATGGGAGCATGATTATGCTTTCATATCGA
This sequence comes from Pontederia paniculata, assembly GCA_001647135.1. NCBI lineage: Eukaryota > Viridiplantae > Streptophyta > Magnoliopsida > Commelinales > Pontederiaceae > Pontederia > Pontederia paniculata. The sequence goes on along the minus strand of LTAE01000462.1, from coordinate 48,761 downwards.
TAATACATTATATAATGTTGATGTTTTGATAATATATTATTAAAGATTAAATATCTTCCTTTATGAATCTTGAATGAAATTATTTTTGAGATATTTATTAATGATTAGAATTATCATACTTTGTAAAGGAGATAATCTTGACCTTTATTATGTTCAAGGAATAACGTGAAATATAAAGAATTAAAGTTCTATTTTATACTTATGTTGTTAGCAATATGTGAATGATGTTTTAATGAATTATTATTTGTGAATGATGTTTTAAGGAATTACCACATAAGTTGCATGTGACAATATTTATGTTACTTGTGGTGATATCTCATAAGTAGCTCCATCTTTTTGTTTAGAGCCTCCAATTGAGCAAAAATGTGGATAGAGTTGCTGAGTTGATATATGCTAGCTCCTTTCTATAGTTGGATCATGTCATTCTCCCAAAATGTCAAAGCAAGATTTTCTATCATTTTAAATATCATCTTAGGTTATTTGTCAGAGATAGTGCTTTATAATGATGTGTCCAAAAAAATTTTTACATGCAGAAAGCATCATTATAAAATGCTTGAATTTTCTCATGCAAAGACATTATGTTTTGAGGGATTCTAACTATCAACTCATTGAATTTCTCTAAAATTTCATGCATGGATTCAATCTTGCTAGACAAATGATTTAACTTCAAAAATAAATCACATTGCCTTCCAGGGAGGACAATATTTGTTGTAGAAGGTTTAAAGCAAGGTTGTAAAACCCAGACCGAACGTCAACCCAGATAGCTCATCGAGTCAGATCGAACCGATCGAACCGTTTGAACCGGATGGTCGAATCAGTTGACTATAAATAAATTTAAATAATTAATGTGTTAAAATCAAAATACAAGATGTCATATAAGTTACAACACATACAATTTTTTTATCTCAACTCATAAGTTCACAATATATTAATTATTAGAATTTATGTTACGTGTTAACAAAAAATCGAAAATGATATATATGATACATAACAATATATTCAATGACTAAAATTTGATCAATTTCACAAAGTAACATAAATTAAACTAAATACATAATGAAACCTAAGAAAGTAGCATATGATCCATAATAATATAATTAATTATTCTAGCATTTAATCAATTACACAAATTTAATGAATGAATAATATGCACCCGATCTAGAGTATCAAACTTTTTAGGGTTTTTAGAAAAAAAATATTTTTTATGAACCCGGTTCAACCAAAACCACCGGTTGGCTGATCGAACCCAGGTTTTGACAGGTCTGAACCAGTTCAAAAACTTTTTCGGTTCAACAGTGACCCATGACCCATTTTTGAGGCTGGATAGCGGTCTGACCGACCGGTCCGGTTCGGGTTTTACAACACTAGTTTAAAGAGAAAGGAAATAATTGAAGACTAACATCATCATTAAAAACTTCATTAAAATTAAAAGTATAACCTAATTGAATGAAATTTTTGACGTGGTTAAATGAGTTTTCATCCTTGTTGCCACTAAATTACCTGTGATGCACCATTTGAATTATTCCATATTGAATTTAAAAATTTGCATCCATTTGAAACATTGCAATATCTCATGATCTTTCTTGCAATTGAACTATGATGTAGTCTAAAAAAATGATTGTGGTGGCATATTGACATTATTGTTATTGTTGTTGGCATTCATGTTGCGTATGATTTTTGCAATGTCTTTCTTGCATTGGTGTATCCATTTTTAAATTTCAAGATCAAACGATGGTTTCCTCGAGCTCCTAGTATTATGTTTTAAAGCAGATGTTCTAGAAGAACTCAAAGGCATCGTTTAGATGTGGAACCGAAACTGGAACCAGCTCTAGTTCCACTCTGGCTCCCAAATGATGTGACAGTTTGGGGAACCAAGCATAGAAACCGGGGTTCGAACCCTGGGTCACATGACTCGGGGTTCCAATTGGCGTTCCAAAATTATTGTTGCAACATTTTAATTTAGCCATTTTTTACTTTTTTTTCCTTTGCAATTTTTTTTATTTTGATATAGCTTTTTTTATTTTTTTTCTTTGCAACAAGAGTGTTTTGCCCACTCCATTTTTTTATTTATCTATTTTTTTAAACTTTTTCATTTAGTATTATATTTAATTTATAATAAAATGACTTATTAATAAATTATTAATTATTTAAACAAAATATTTTTTTATCAAAAAATTACTGTTAAAATAGTAATTTGCGAGATTAATTTTATATTATTTATTTATTACTATTTTAATAATTTTAACTCAGATTTTATAAAAATATTATTTTTTTAGATTAATTTTATACTACTTATTATAATTATTAAATTCAATATCTATAATAAAATATACCTTTTATATTTTTATTCTCATTTTTTATCCAAATATCTTTAGAACTTATCTATAATCATTATATTTTAATTCATCCACGCACAATTAGAACTAAAAACTATCAAATCAAATTATTCACTAGAACCCAGAGAACATTCGGGTTCTATACCCAAATGCTACCAAAGAGTATAGGATGTGATGGGCTCTCGAGATTTAATGTTTGCACGATAGAAAAATGGAAAAGTAGTAACAAAAATAGTATTAGAACTACCTCGTGACAACTGCACCAAAAAATTGATACAAAAAATATATAGCAACACACTAGCAAATGCACTAGTCACACAAGTAATATAATAATAAAAAATATTGATCCCTCAAAGACTAGTTTAATATCAATGATCTAATTCCAATTAATAAATTAATTTGAGTTCAGAAATCAACTATAAGAGAAATTTGAGTCAAATCTTATTTACACCATCACTACAATGACTTTTAACATGGGTACAAGCAAGTATGAACTAATGACAAATAGAGAATTTAACCCAATCTTTCCCTCAATATTTCATGTTGGGTTATCTATTATGCGCACAACCTGCAAGAATTAATCCCTTCGGTTCTTAATTCTAACAAGTTAATATACATAATGCATTAAAACTAAATTCTCAAACAATTAAAGGGTATTTTGATTTCTTCTTAATTGATTTTAGAAACTAGGGTTCTTTCAAATTCTCCTAAGATGGGGTATCCATGCAAAGTAAAATTCTAGATCAATCCTTCATAAGCAATTCATAGGCAAGTATCAAAACATCCTCCCGGGTAAATTAACGCATGCAATTAAAATTAAATCTCAATGAAGCATTAAATAGAAACATGAATAATATCATAAGTTCAAATTGGAATAAACTATGAAAAGAAATCCATAACAACAAGAGTTTCATTCGGTAAACCCTTAATATGACTACTCCATATAGTAGAAAGCAAACATTAAAACAAGTTTAAGATTAAACTCATAAATTAATAAAAAGTAAAGACAAAACCCAAAGAAAAAGGTGATGTCGCATGTCTCTCTTGATTTCCGGTGCAAACCCCAATCTTTTGAACTTTCAAATCTTTCTCCTCTAAAACCTTATTTATATATTTTTGAAGCCCTTTAGGGTTTTAGTAAAGGTGGAACATTCCCAACCCATAACTCAGTGTTTATCGTTTGTGAAGTTAATCGAACAAATTTGAGGTATTTTCACGGCCCGTGAACATAAATGAAGAAAAATCAATTCCTAGGTTTCACATGTGAGATTTCTTCGCGGCACATGAAACCCTTATTTTTTGCGATCTTGTGTGATCTCACGGCTTGTGAAGAAGCTCAAGACGACCTGTGAAAATGATAAAAGATTAAATTCTTGTTCCAACTTCTCGCATCTAATTAACTCTGTTATGCTCCTAAACAAAAAACACAAATTTGAGTAGATCACTAATTCTAAGATAAATGGTGACGAAACTACGTGAAAAATATAAAATATGCACTAAAGGTAAACTTAAAACTATAATGAATGCATGTCTATTTTTTCATACATCATTTGTGCAGTAACTTTGGGGAGCTTGGTAATTACATGGTAGAATAATTATTTGTAGTTTTTATTTATTATCTTGATCTTCTTTAACTCTAATTTAGAAATTTTATCATGTAAATCATAGTGTTTTTCGTATATGTTTATTATTGTTATTTATGTCTATCCCCTTGAATATTTTTATGTCTTATTTTCACGTAATAACAATCAATAATAATATCTAAAATATGAAGATAAAAAATATATAAAAAATAAAAAAAACATCATATTACCATGATTAGGTGGAAAGTATGTTTAGGAAAGATCATTCGAGAGGAGAAATACCTAAATATATTAGTGAGAAAGAATTACAAATGGGATCCATATATTACAAATTAAATATCCAACTATTGGCGTAACCAAGGCAACAAGAAATCTCCACTAACCTCTTTAAAAATTATTTATAGAAAAATGAATAAAGTTTTAATAAAGTCAAAATTTACTCTGCTAAATGCTCATTATTTTTCTAGCTACATATATATAGGATATCGACATACATGCAAAAACAACTTCACCTTGTGCCTCCAGCTCTATTGCCTATGGGCGTCGACGACGCAAAGGAACTTTCTCCTCCCATTGCAACGGGGAAGGAAAGATGGTGGCCGATGGGATACAAAAATTGTAGAGCACAAAATCGATATGGAGTTTGAAGACAAAACCATCAGACTACTTGTAGAGGTGCATAATCATAACCCACGAGCCATAGCTTGTTTGAGGCAGCAAATAGAGGTTACTCAAGTACTCAAATTTTTGTGGATCGAGTCGGATTCAACTTATCGTGTCGCTAAGAAATCGCTAATGTGCTGCCATTAAATTTCTATAGCAAATTCACACTATTCTTGAAGGGATCCTTTCCCTTGGTGCAAATAATCCAAAACAATAAGATTACTCGTGAAGAATTAAGAATATTTTGCTGGATATTTGGCATTTTTTGACACCTTTTGAATCTTTTTTGATCAAATATGTTTTTAGAAAAGTAAGTAGAGCGGCAGATCACTTAGCCAACTTCAGAAGATTGGTTGGCGAGGCTTTTTGATCATATGATCCACCACAGGACCTTCTGTCAATCATGTATAATGACTCTATTGGCGTATTGTCTTTCTTTGGTGCAAATCATCCAAAACAACAAAATTACTCATGAAGAATTAAGAATATTTTGCTGGATATTTGGCATTGCAGATCACTTAGCCAACTTCATAAGATTGGTTGGAGAGGCAATCATGTATAATGACTCTATTAGCGTATTGAGTAATAGATAATCTTTTCTTTTAAAAAAAAGTACTCATCCTTTGGCTTGCAAAGGTGTGAACATATAAAGCTTAACATTTATATATATTAATCAAATGCACATCTAAGATGTCAAGAAATACACTTAAGTTACAACATTATATTGCGATAAGGCTAACATATACACAGTAGGCAGCGCAAAGACACCCAACTTCACTCCCAAAACGTCCATCCATCTCCAAAGCTGGAAAAATCAAATATTTTGGAGAAGATGAAGGGAAAAAAAATTGAAGTCCCAGCAGAACTTTCAAGTGATCAGAGATGCCAATGGCTGCATGTCTACTAGTCATAAATAGTAATATATAAATTGAGTTGATATAAGTCTAGCCAATATTGATCTTAAACTGATAATTATATTTCAGTTTCTTGATCCGTGCACAAGGGTTGCCCTCAACTCTTTACATGGCTTAACATCCATGCAGGCAAGCTACTGGTGTTTATCTGAGCAAGAGGCCGAACAGGTCTCTCGGCTTCAATGAGTCTGCCTGGAAAACTCCTGCACTTAACAAGACAAAAATGTACTACTTAAGAATCGACTTAATATTCAACTGCGTACAGCGATAATATTTTTTTTATTCAGATACTATCAGCACGTCCACACGTATGATAGAAAAGAAGTATGATTCCCAGTAAGAAATTAAATGGTGTACCCGATGTTAAAGGTGGGGATAGGATCTGTAGTTTGTACGAATGGTGCAGGAGAAGGGCTTCCCTGCGCTTGGTTTGGGCACTCCCAACGCTGATTCTGAGTCAGAGCCATATCTTTTTCCTCCATCAGCTGCTTGGAAACCATAACATGCATGATCAGTTCAACTCCTATAGAAAAATGGCTTTAGCTGGAGAAAGAATAAGGTTATATATATTTAAATTACCTTTTTCTCCAGTATGTTGTTTTGTTCCTGTAACGACTTCTCCTGCAGTTTAACAGTTCCAGTGTGATGTTAAGCATTTTACATATCCCATCATATGTTATCAACGTTAAGATGGATGGAACCCGCAGATTAATTACTTTTGTTTGGGAAGGCTCAGGCACATAAGGTGAGGAGCAGTCAAAGCAATAACCCTTGATTTATTGCGAACTTAGTAATGTACGGCAATTATTGATCAAAGCAGCAAAAAAAGATTTCATATAGAACTTATAGTTAACGTGGTTTTGAATCATAAGGATGTGGATAAATGATGACATAAAATAATCTTAAGACTTATGGCACAAGCAATATATACAACCTGTCTTGCATAATGCTAAAAAATGGATACTACTAAAGTTAATGGAACTTGCCTTTTTCTGAAGCTCGGCAATTGAATCATAAAGCAATTGGTTCTGGAAAAAAAAGTGAAAAGAGAAACAATAACATGAGATTAACTCGTATTAACCATACAAACGTTTTAAGATCTCTATGTATAGTTTAGATTCAAACATAGAAAATGCAGGAAGAAAATGGCAGAATAATGAAGGATATAGTTGGTGACTTTACCTTCCTTGATCTTATATGCTTCAAAGAAGTATCAAGCTGCTGCTCCAGTTGCTGGAGTTCTTTATGCGTCAATGTGTCGAGTTGTTCTCCCATGAGGTGCCTGGATGAATCATAAAATTGCATAAACAGTGCTACTGCGTGATGCATGTATTTGTACAACTCCCTGGTGACTTTTGACTCTCAGGGATCACGTACCTTTGGCTTTTCTGTAGAGCCTCAATTTTAGCCTTCAGCTTTACGTACTCATGGCTCCAGTTTCCCTGTACGTAGACAATATTAGTTAATATCAGTCAAGTTGTCACATTTATTTGCAAGAAGCAGCAATGAAATCTGCAATGCTTTTGCTGCTTCCGGACCTGCATATCAGGATCTGTTTCCACAAGAGCTCTTTCTGCGTATGAGTATCGTTGGTAACGCTCAAGGATATTTTCCATGCTGCAAAGAAAGAGCCATAACATTTAGATCTTTGAATCAGTTTAGATGTACCATGATCTGAAATAAGAGAATTAATCTTGAACCATTTCATGCATCTCAGTAGATGATTCTAAGGACCATAACATGACAATAGAATTGACAGACGACATGCATTGAAAACTCAAGTAAGATAGAAAATATCATGTCCGGCCCGGAATATGATACCCCTCCTTTTGTACTACTATTTTAAAAGTTCACCTGCTGAAAAATATCATGTCCTTTCATTTCCATTACATATTTTCTTGAGTTACACAAGCTGAGTATACCAAAGCCCTTTGCAAGCCCACATATATGTAATTGATATTTACAAACAAAAGAACTGGTAATACTATCAATAATTAATTCACAGAAAAAAAATACTATCAAGAATTAATAATATAAATTCATACAAGGGTTAAGACCATATAAGACAAGGTTACAAGTTGAAAACCCATTCCTAGGTTTTACCTTTAACACTTCTGTCACTGACTCAAGACCTAGTAAGATCGATTTATTGTGGCAAAGAAATAAAAATAGTAATTCATTCGGTTCACAGGAGGAAAATACAGAAGTACTATGAACTTTTAATTAAGGGAAGGAACAATGTCTTGCATTCTTGATCTAGAAGGACAGCTTATGTAAACTTGGAGTAGAATACGTATCATATAATAGGAATTTGTTCATCTTATAATTGTTCCATGTGTTGCAAATAATTAAGGACACGTTTAAGATCTACAGTGTTTGATAATTTTGTTCATCATACGAATGTTCCTTTGCAAATAATTAGTTAGATGCCAGTCTTAATTTCTTCCATATAGATTCAATTTTATTCCAAAGATGCAATATTTAAATATACGAAGAAAACTCTACCAGGAAAACAAAAAAAGATGAAGCAAATTAATTAACAAGGTTGGTAATTTTATTGCAAAGATGATCTAACTGATGCTTTTAGAATATAGGATGAAGAAGGGTAACGAATCATTGAATTCAGAACAATTAATCTATGTGAAAATTGCACCATGCATGTAGACATATATGCATGTATCCAATTATTCGTTTCAACGTGCACAGATGTATGGTTGATGTGTTATCAACTATATGTTGCCTTAACTCATCCTTGAGATGTTCAATGGCTACCAATATATGTAGAACCACATCTTCCATCATACAATACTGAACTGTCTGTCACTTCTATTGAAAGAGATTTAAACCTTTATATTTTTTATCTGATTGCATGGTGGGTCTATTAACGATCTACAGAATACAGGGTTTACCCTGAAAAACAAAGAGGCATACACCTTAAACAGTTTTAATGTCATTTTTTTCATACATTTAGAACCTTACTGAAACTGATCGTACAAGGGAGAATTAAGAAAAAAAAGGAACAGTTTCTTTACTTTTTGCAATCAATTCTTCAAACTTCTTCAACAGTTTTCAGTTTCTTCCAAGTTTGAAAGTGGTAAAAGCTCATGACAAATATCTTCACAATAGTTTAAACGAAAAAGTAAAAAAGTGAATGATAACTTAGGCATGTTCAGATGGACGGACGATCCGCACCCGGAGATCACAGCCCCCACCCAGTAGTCTAAAGGTTAGATTTCGAATCACCAAGTGACGTAATTGATATAAGAACAGGTAGGTATACAGTATTTGATGTGGCACTTCATCGGCAGTGTTAAAAAAAAATCAATCTACCACTCACGACTTAAGCTGGCAGGAGAAATATTGCTCAACAATATATCGATCAGGGTTAATCTTCATAAGATTCAAAGAAAATAATCATAATTAAGGAAGCACAAAAGAAAGCATACTGTTATTATAAGTGCACCATGAAATGAGTACAACGAGTCACAAATCTTAGCATCTTGCACTAATTATCCCACAAATATTGAGCAATTGTCATGTGTTGGTCGGATTTGACAGACGACTAAAAGAGAGCAGGAAGAACAAAACTTAAAGCATCAGAAGAGACGACGGCACCAGCCGGAGAGATATATGTATACATATATGTACTCGCCTGGAATCGGTGGAGTACTCATAGAGCTTGCCCTTGGTGGAGAAGACGATGAGCGCGACCTCAGCGTCGCAGAGGACGGAGATCTCGTGCGCCTTCTTCAGCAGACCCGACCGGCGCTTTGAGAAGGTGACCTGCCGGTTTATCTTGTTCTCGATCCGCTTCAGCTGCACCCTCCCTCTCCCCATCCTTTACTTCCTTCCTCCTTTCTTCCCGCCGGCGCCGGCGTGGATCTCCGTCCACGCTTCGGGAAGAAGTCTCCGACAAAGATGGAGGCCGAGAGCGTCGACAAGGGCGGAAACGAAGCGGAGATATATAAAAAGATGGGGAGCTGTGTGGTTTCGACAACCCACGGTGCTTTCTGGGATTTAGGGTGTCGAGTTCTCATTGGCTGAGAGCCGTGGGGACCGCTGAAGTCGAGCTCCCATTGGTCAGGTGCACTGTGCGGTAGTTATGGCCCTCGATTCGGTGGTGGGGTCCGCGGCATCCACTGTGCGTACGGACTCGGTCTGATTGGGAGGGACGACGACGGGTCCGCCGAGTTGTCACATCCCGTACGAGGCGACGAATAAAAAATAAAATAAAAGGGGCCAATATTTATTTTTCTTTTTCTGTTTTCTTGTGTCAGATACCCCACTAGAATATACATCGCAAACTTATGGAAAAATGTTTTTTCGCTGTGGGAAAAAGATATTGTCGATTAATTAGTCGTTTGAAACCAAATGTGGAAAAAAGATTCTGTGAAAAAAATAACTTTTTACGTGAAAAAAATTAAAATAAAATTTAAATGGAGAAGGTTGAAGAAAATATGTAGTGTTGAAGTGCTAGCGAATCATTTAAGTGTATGGAACGCAATGCGCAATGCACGAGTAAAATATAATTAGATTATTTTTTGAATTATAATGTTATGAACATATGGTCTCCATATTTCTTATTCTTATAGAGTGCTCTTATTGTCACTTCTAAAATCTTAATGTCACTCCTCTTTTATTTATTTTATTCTTTACATTTTTATATTATAAAAATATCAAAAGACTTACTTTTATATATCCAAACAACTTTGTAACACTTGTCCTTATTTCTTAAAGTTAAACTAATCAATTAAAGATTATTTTTTTTCTATTTTCCAAGATTGAAAATATACAGAGCTAATTAATTGCAAAAAAAATTTCTTTGATACCTTTATTACTTATTTATTTTACTGGCAGCATGCTTCATTACTACTTTAATACTTTTTTATTATATTATAATCTAAATGTGATTTTAAATTTACTATTATTAATACATCATCATTTGATGAGTTTATGATGACTATTAAATTTAATATGATTTTCAAATATTTGTTCGTCTAAGTCAGCAAAATAAAATAAGTAAAAGTTGTTAAAATTAAAAGATAATATATAAGAATAATTTAAATATAAAGAATGAGTCCAACATTTTATAGGATTAAGTTACTTAAAAAATCATTATATACATTTTTCCTCTTTAATATTTAACCCATATAACTTATTTATTTTTTATGCAAATGGAAGCTAAAAATATTATTTATATATCATATTCAAATAATATTGTTTTGTATTATCATAAAAGTTCAAACTAAATATACATTTTTTCATCATTTGAGAAGGAAAATAATTTAAAATACTATAACTCCACAATTCAAAGATAAAATATGAGAGTAGGTGGTGAGCTTTAATATTATAATATAATGACTTCTCATCTTCTTTTTTAATTATTTTCTTAACAACATAAATGAAATAGTAAATTGTCCTAGTTTTCTGGTATTGGTATTAAAGCTATTCATATACTTTATAATATAATAAAGTAAGAAGTAGAATGTGTAGAAAAAGAGTGACAATAAGACTTTAAGAGTGACATTAAGAGCATTCTTTCTTATATGGGTTATTAGTATTAAAGTTATTTTTGGGAGGGGAGCCCTCCTTCGAGTATCTCTGAGATCATATATTTTGATTTTTATGATCTTATAGCTAATAGTTAAGTAATTCTTTTTTTAAAAAAATAGACCATTAAAGTTATTAGCATAAAAAAATATTTAAAAAATGATATATAAATTTAAATTTAAAATTATTATCTTTTTTATATTTTTAATTCAAGGATGTAAATTGCTGTAATTATTTTAACCTTTATTTACACAGGCCTTGTCCTCTTAGGACGGTGAAGAGTCGTTTGATTTTCCGACCGCAAATTGGGGATGAAAAACAATGCCCACATTATGTCAGATAAATCACGTAATTGCCATTGACGGAATGAACTATTTGTTGTTACTTTTTATGGCCAAACGAATCAGGCACCCGTTCATGAGGTGTCAACAATTTAATGGATCCGTGCTATTGGGATTTTTTTCCACCTCTGTTTATTCATCTTTCTCTCTCCTCTTGCTCTTTTACTTTCTCTCTCCGAAACCATGCCCATGACGTCGCGCGATGACAGAAGTCGATGACGTTTCACACGCCGAGAGGATCCGCACGCTGACATGTCATCGGGGGCCGTAGCGCCGTAATATTCTCAAGTTCCCAAGATGGTGCTGGAAGCCACGAGACATCACTATTTGCTTCATCCATCGATGAACATGAGCGTTTTTATTATGTAAATTTCAAAAATATATGTTAGTGCACGAACAATATCGATCATGTGAAGCAATAGTTGAAGAAGAAAGGAAAAAATAATGCATTATGCATGTAACCAAAAAAACATGAAAAGTAATTTTCCATGATCAATCGGAAACACTAATACTCAATATTGCACCTCATGTCATGCAGGTTTGAAGTTTAATATCCTGTAAGTTTGTTATGTATTCAAAATACAATATTAAAATTAAATGCGTGAGCTCACACGTACATGTATAAATCATTTTAGTTAAAAAAATATATATTTATTTTTCTAAAAAGTATTATGAATGTCTTACACATGCATGGTAATTAAACTTCACAACACACTTTAACCTCCTAAAGATATATCATGTAAAATGTATTAATCTTTTAAATTTTGTTTGATTTTAGTTGGTTTAAAATGTTCCTGGAATCTAGAGAGTTGTCAGGGCTATTGCTAGAACAAATTTGGGTTTCCATTTTAAGGGGCTCGAGTCTTGTGGTGTGGACAAGGTGACAAGATGAAGATCCCATCACCCGTTTGCAATGCGAAACGTGTCCCTACCGAAAGGCACAGAGAACCTTTTGCTTCTCTTAAAAAAGATTTAACTCAGTCCTTAGCCATGTATCTTTATATAAATAGGTACATACCAAATAATATACATAATATATATCGACTAGTCTTTTCTTGTCTCTCCGTTCCCTGCATGACCAGACCAAGGCAGTAGCCGCAGTAATATGATTCATTTACTCCGTCATGAATAGGGACATGAGGAGGATTATATTTTTATATACAAAGTTCGAACTTTTTTCTTCTTATTTTTTGCAATTAACATTGAATAAAAAATGTCAATGACTGTTCTAGACTTCTGACTATAGCAAAACCATTTTCATCCAAATTCATCTATTTTCCTGTCAAATTTAATTTTTCCCATTTATAAATGAGTAATATATATGTATAATGATTTATTTATTATTTGCTTTCAAAAAGAAAATAAAAAGGAGAGGTCCATCATCTTCCTTGAGCAAAACAAAGGAGAAGGGGCCTTTGATTCTTTCTTTTTTCAAGGCTTTAGCATGAGAAAATGGACAAAAAGAGTAACCGCAATGCAGAGAATAAAATTGAAAAATTGTATTTGTATTGAAAAAGTGAAGAAAATTCGGACAGTAATTATTTTTTTTATTGTAAGCATGTTACGATTTTTTTAAATATAAAGTAAGAAAATGACTTCACCAAAATATTCTATAAAAAATATAATTTTTCTTTCTTCCCGTTAGTAGTGAGTGTCAAATTATCTAAGCTATCTAGAAATAAGACGTACAATTGTTAGATTCGAGGTTTACACAAATTTTAGAGGGATGTTGTACATGTAGAATAATATCCTTCTTTCTTTAAGGTTGTGGTGGCTTCAAGAACTCCAACTAATGCCACCTAGTTGAAGTTCTATAGATTTGTCACTTGAAATTTTATTTTCTGGCAGAAAGAATGTGAGGACGGAGAAGAAGCCTTATGAAAGAAGCTTCAACATAACTCTCAAAAGATGAGAATCATTTCATTTTTTTTATTAGTATCTATATCTGCTGTGAAGGTGAGTTGTATACTATCGCCCCGTTTGACTTTAACTTTTTTTGCTCCAAGGTTAAGGACAAATGTCCTCATAAATAAATCAAGATGCTTAACCCACCGAGAGCAAATTTGTTCTTGGATAGAGCAAGAACAAGTTGCTCTCACTAATGTGTTCTAGCAATATATGATGTGGGTCCCATAGATGTAAAGAAATGGGTGTTTGGTAAAAAAAGTGAAAACAAGCTCTTGTTCTTGTTGATGTTATTCATCCAAACGGGCCACATAAGAACCAAACTGTCTACAAGACACAAAGACTAAAGTGCACTCCAAAAATTCATTTTTTATTCATGTCTTACCATCACATGGTTGGATATTATAAAACGCATTTGTCTGATTAGTTTAGCACCTAATCAAATTCAAAACTATAAAATTCACAAACTTTTACATAGATAACAAGAATCAAAATAATATCAAATGTGAAACACAGATCCTTCTAGGTCAAATGCTCCTTCTTTAAACGCATTGCTCTATAATGTGTCCTTCAAAGAGTTTAGGGAATTTCTGCATTGCCTCATCCTTTGCGTACCACTTAGCCTTGGAAGTAACTTGATCTTTTAGACTGATGTGGTAGTAATATTTTGTTCCTTATCTTGTCTTGACTTCTTTTCTTTCCACTATGGCTTCAACATCTAGTGGTTCTTCCCTACCTAGCTTCAACTCTTCCATGAGTGGGATAATGTTAGGTGTCTCTTCATCTTCATCTAGCAACGATGGCTTGAACAACTTGGATTTTCGGCATTGATCATTGAATACATCCTCATATAAGGTGGCAAGTCCAACTAAAATCCATTGTCACCATATTGTTTGAGAATTTCAAGTGGTCCATATTTTGTTGGTTTGAACTTGTGGACCTCTCCCTTGAGCCTTTCCTTCCCAAGATGGGACTATATGCTTGTCATGTTTTGCCTTGTATTTGAATTGCACATTTTTTTTAATTTTCCTTCACCTTTGTGTGCACTTTGCAACTATGCTCCAAGAACTTTAAAAGTCCTTTCACATTCTTTTTTTTCTTGTATCCCTTCATCTTCCTTAGAAAGTGAGAGTTCCAAATCAAATGAACTTTGAGGTGAGTATTCCAACCATACCTCAATGGAGACTTGGATGCAGACCTATGGATGACCCTATTGTAGGCAAACTGAAGATAGGGGATACACTCGCATCCCATCCGACTGGATACTTGGAGTTGTAATCTCTCAAAGAGATGCATTAAAGTTCGGTTAACAACCTCTGTTTGGCCAAATGTTTCCAAACATCGATGAAGAATAATGTGGCAGCTTGTTCTTCTATGAGGGTCTTTTGACATTTCATCGAGCACACTATCTTTGAAAATCTATCTAGCACCAGAAGTAGGTAGTCATATCCCCTTTTTGCCTTTGGCAACCCCCCTAGGAAGTCCATAGAGTTGCTCTCCCAAGGGTGACTATGCATATGCAATGAGAGATACAATCCTTGCTTGTGATTCATGGGTTCTGAAGTGCAACACAAGATGCATCCCCGGATGTATCGGCCTACGTCTTCTTGCATTTTGGGCCAATAGATATGTCGGCTCAAATTTGCATTAGTTTTCTTTACACCCAAATGTTCAACAACCATTTAAGGAATGAGCTTCCCAAATAAGATGGATTTTATCCGTCTTCTCGAGAACATAAAGTTGTTGCCTCTTACACCAGCCTCCCATACTTTATTTGAGTGGATACAATAACTTGTTCTTCACCTCCCAAAGTTTGGGTTTGCTAGATTCTACCTCTTCCTTCATGATGTGTTGATATAAGCTATTCATAGGGTATAAATCCACAAACTCCTCGTGAGCTAATGGTTATAACTGGAGCACCACATTGCACTTATATTTCTTCTCAATTTCGGGAGACTTAGATAACATATCAGCCAACTTGTTGATAACTCTCTTCTTATATCGGATAACAAGTTAAATTATTGCAGGTATGACATCCACTTCATGTCTTGACTATTGCAACTTGGATTGACGTTGCATGTATTTCAGTGGTCGGGTGGTGATCTATGTGACGTATGGTCTCCTTGCCCAACAAGTAGTGTCGTTAATGATTGAATACTTGGTGCAAGGCATAGAGCTCCTTATCATATATTGAGCAGTTCAATTGTGCCCCTTGAAATTACTCTGAATGATAAGCTACAGGTCTACCATCTTGAAAAAAAACAACACCCATTGCTTACCCAAATGCATCCGCATCTAACTCAAAAGGTTTTCCCATGTTAGGTAGCTTGATCACTAATGCCTCAATGATCATCCTCTTCAGAGTTCGGATTTTTCACATCCTATTTTGGCCCCCATTCAAATCTTGCCCTCACTTTCATGAGACAATGTTAGGTGTTGCCAACAAAGAGAGATCTCGAATGAACTTCCTCAAGTATTGGAAAACTCTGATGAAGCTTCGCACTTCTATTACTATTTGGGGCCTTGGTCATTCCAGTGGTCTTCTCTGAGTCAATTCTCAGCTTCCTATCTCCAACAATTAAGTCAAGTAGATAAATTGCGTACAGGACATTTTACACCTTTAGATTGAGTGGAGCTGATGTTCTGTCAAAGTTTTGAGAACTTTGCTTAAATGCTCAAACCAAGTGCGGCTATACACCAAAATATCATCAAGATATACATAACAAAATAATCAAGGAAAGATCTTAATACCTAATTCATTAGCCTCATAAATATGGCAGTGGCATTACATAATCTGAAAAGGCATCACCCTCCATTCAAAGATGTCTTGCTTTGTTTTAAAGGTTATCTTTCGAGTGTCAGCTTCAATGACCTACACTTGGTAGTATTTGAATTTAAGATCTAGCTTGGTGAAGAACTTGTCACCTTATAACTCATACAACAAGTCCTCAATTATTAGGAGGGGGTATCGATTCTTAATCATGATCTTATTGAGAGCCCGATAGTCTATGCACATTCTCCATCGACCATTTTTCTTTGGATCCAGCACCATTGGAGATCCACAAGTGCTGGTGCTTGCCTTAATGACCTCCTATTGGAGCACTCTTGCACTTGTGCTTTAATTTTTTTAGTTTCCAACAATGAATGGCGATACATTCCCAAGTTAGGGAGTGACATACCATCCATGAGCTCAATGTCATGATTTATTTGATGGGTTGAAGGCATCCCTCGTGGCTCGTGGAACAACTTCTTGTGTCGCTGCATCAAGTCCTTCATCTTAGTCTTGTTGCTTTAATCAAGTCCTTTGAAGATCACTATTGAAATGTCTCCTTCTTAGGTTACCTTTCTCAACGGGAGAACTAATGTTTTGCTTTTAGCATTCATCATCTTCTTCACTTGTGCAATTGTGGCCAGCTCTAAGGTCTTCGTTGGTCTTACAGACTCACCAAGAACTCTTGATCGTTCTTAATGAATATATGCTTTTGCTCTTTTTGGTAGAAAATGTTATCCCTATCAAACACATATGAAGATCCAAAATCACTTGGCTAATATCAAGAGGTACTACCTCATAAGTTACCCATCAACGTACTGACTATCAATTGCTAAATGGAAAGGTTGTTGGCTAATTTGGACCTATAATTTCTTCTTGATCCACCTAAGCGAATATGGCTTTCGATGACGACTTGTCTCCAACTTCATTTTCTTGATGAGACTCTCTATATCAAGTTCTTTTGATTGCCTAGGTCGATGATAGCCTCGACCAAAGATTGTTTGATCTGAATGTTTAGATGTAACAGAGCTTCACGATTTTCACCCGGTTCGAGAGGCTGCTTTGAGGTAAAGGGTCTCTTGGGTTCAGCCTTTTATGTTTGCTCCATAAGAGCTAGTGTAGCGTCATCCTGATCCATTACACCTAAATCTTCGGATGGTGTTGGGACTACTATCAAATTGACTATTGATTGATTGTTCGATCCTTTCTTAACCCCATCCTTCCAATGATGTGAAGCATCTCTAGGTGTGCAACCAACACATTGCTCATTTTGTCCTTCCTTCTTATAGTTTGTGAACCAAAGACTCTTTTCTTTTCTTTCAGAGCCTCTATTTTGGTAGTAAACTTCCTATAATTTCCTCCATGAGGTTTGGGATTTGGCTTGGTAAATGTGGGGATTCTTCATTTTTGTATTCTTAGAATACTTATTTGGATGTAAGGTCTTTTCTATGATAGTACCTTTTCGACTAGCATCATCAATGTCTAGGACTTGATAATTTGAAGATGGTTCCTCAAATCTTTTTGCAAACCACCTAAATACTTATGTAGAATATCTACTTGTCCAAGTCGAACGGTAAGCATCAATGCTCAACGCTTGAATTTGATAGTATAATCCTGCATCGTTTGCTCTAAGTACTATGTCAAGTAATGCCAATGTCTCCAGCACTACTCTAAAATAAGATAAAGTAATCAGCTCCTTGAATAGACTTGTATATAGGAATTCCATCCAACAGAAAGTAGGACTCCAATTTGTCCAACCATGAATCCAACTTTTCTCCATCTATCGTTCCTTTGTATTCAGGGATTTCCATCTTGAATTTTTTTTAAAAAGAACTAAACATGTACTTGTTGTTGGCCCTTTCTCTCCTTTGTTGAAATTCTTCTACCTCCACAATTTTTGGTTCCTTTCCAAACCTCATTGTATATGCAGGTTCTTCTTCTTCCGCATGGGTGGTTGAGGCTCGAACCACATGAGAACTATGAGATATACCTGCAACTGGTTGTGGTTATGTCCCCTTAGGGCTTTGATTATGTTCAACTGAAGTCTTGAAAACTACCATCATCTTCATAAACTTGGCATATGCTCTAACAATGATCCTCTCTTTTAAGCTATCTTAACTAGATGGAGTAGTTTCACGAGATTCCTTTACCTCAGTATGAATATCCTTTCTTTCTCTTAATCTCATCATTACAACAAAAGAAAATAGATGAGCATAACACAAATTCCTTGCAAATTCGTACTAGAAAACTATGGTACCACTTAATCTAGAAATAAGATGTAGAATCGTAGGATTTGAGTTTTACACATATATTGGAGGGATGTTGTAGATACATAATGATATCATCCTTTTTTTTAAGGTTGTGGCAACTCCAAGAACCTCCAATGAGTACCATTTAGTTGCAATTGTATGGATTTATCACTTGGGGTCTTTTGGCACAAAGGAGGAGAGGAAGGAGAATAAGACTTATGGAGGAAGCTTCAATATAACCTCAGAAGATCAGAATGTTTTTTTATCAATCTCTTAGTATTTATATTTGTTAACTAGTGGAGGTGAGTTGTACACCACAAGAACCAAAAAATCTATATAGGCGCAAAGACTAAAGTGTCATCACCAAAAGTTCACTACCATCACATGGTTGGATATTACAATGTGCACTTGTCTCATTAACTTATCACTTAATCAAACCCAAAACTATAATATCCACAATTTTTTACATAATTAACAAGAATCAAAATGATGCCAAATGTGAAATATAGATCCTCCCGGATCACTAGGGAATATGCAATCCATGACTACACTACATACAAGCAATTTGTGAATCTGAATCATTGATTTTGAAAAATAGATGAGATTAATCATAAGTTTTAACTCAAGACTAACCCCTTGGTTCTCTGTCATCGAGTGTTAGTCACCACTTTATCTTTGTCACTTTCTGCTCTCGGTGATCACCACCAAGTTTCGAAGAATGCCTTTTTGGCTACTCTCAAGGAGAGAAACCAACGGGAAGGAGTTTGTCTTCCTCCCTTATGTGGCTCTCAATAACCACTAGTAGAAGGAGTCTCTCTCTCTCTCTCTCTACTCTCAGTGAGTTCCCTTCCCTCTCTTACGTAGCTCTTGCTAACCACCAACAAAAGCAGAAGGAGTTTTTTTTCTCTTGCTAATCTCGTCAATCACTTCTAGAATCTAATGGACGCATCCCATTTGCTACTTTCTGCGACAATAGTAGCTCACTTTTGCTTCTCTTGGCAATCCGATGAGTTCACTTCCATATGTTATTGATGCGTGCTAATGTGGCCTAAAAATTCGCTAGCAAGTTCACTAGTTGTCTCGTGTAATAGTTAAAGATGAATTGAGTATTGTTCCCACGAGGATTGAATATTAATTATCTATCTAATTCCACTAATTAATAGAAAAAGATGATTTTTGATTAAAATGATTCTTTAAGAGAACAAAGTAAAAAAAAAGTTTTAATGACAATAAGTTCTTGATCAAGATAAGATAAGATAAGATAAGATTGTGTTTCACCACAAGATTTTATTAAAGATTAGTCTTGATCAAATTCCTAAGTGAATTAATATATACCTAAGATATGATTTTCTCTCCAAGATGCATCAATTAACTTAATTCTAGATAGACACGATCATTTCTCTATAGGATGTCAATCTTATTTACTAAAAATTAAGATGCATTCATTTGTATCTCCTAAACTAAGGATCGTTCTTCTTCAAGATATGTCGATCTCTCATAGACCACACACATATATATTCCTCTTCAGGATGCTACTCAGATATGACATGCAATGCTTTGAATAAAATTTCAAAGATCAAATTTAGAAGTGAAAGAGAACTAAGAAATTCAGGATGCTAGCAAAGATCAAAATTTCAAAGAAATTAGAAAAAGCACAAAACACAACATCCATGTAGGCAAGAGAATTGAAGAACTAAGTTAATTAAATTAAGAGTTTAATGTATTTCTCTTACAATCCAATTCACTCCACGAAAATTGATCAAAAATTACAAACGAAGTTCACACTTCAAAAGTAGAGAAAGATTATTATAAAGACATTTATTAAGAACATACACCTTGAAGATTGTCTTCTTCAAAATCTGTGCAACAATAATATCTTCTTCTCTTCTAGCATTATGCTCTCTTCAAGCATGAAGCTTGAAGTTTCATACTTGTTGCATCTTTTGAAACTGACGCATTGAGAGTGCATTTATAGATTTTCAATAGGTTTCATCAAATATGAAGAGTTTTGAATTGTAAAACTTCATCTTTCATCAGATATAAATCATCCCGGATCAAAATCTCCAAAAGGTAAGGTTTAACTGCTTCAAAAAATAAAACTAACTTTATCATAGGAAGTTTCACGACCCATGATAGAATTTTCAGGATCGTGACCAAAGCATAAAAATGCATTTTCCATATTGTCACGGTTCGTGAAATAGCTTTCACAATCGTGACCGCAGCTAAAAACTTCTCTACAGTTTGTTAAGGGCCATGGAATAACTTTCACGACCATGACTAAGGCAAAAAAAATTGAATCTAGAGTTGACACGGGCTGAGAATGTTGGAGTTGGCGAATACTTCAGGGCCCCTTGTTTCTCACACCGGGTACGCCCACGTGAGCTTAGGGGAACTGGATTATTACCCAACGACATCTAATCCCTACGCGTGGAAAGGGGGGTTCGGGGGGCAACGCCCCCAAAACCTAAACGGGTTTGGGCTTTTATTTAAGCTGGCCCATATGGTACGGATTAAGAGATTATCTATTTTTGTTAGGGTTTTGGACCCATATATATTGCTCTTTTTTCAGATGTGATGTTGAGCGGTTGTAACGAAAAATAATAATAGTGAAATATCTTTGTAGGACGTAGCCCTAACTAAAGGATGAACCTAGATAAATCTGTGTGTGTTCTCTATTTTTTTGCATTTCTCTTTGTGATCTTCTACTTGTGTTCTCGAATTTCCCATCAGAGAAATGGTTTTCACGGTCGTGTTCATGGATGAAAATTGAAACTATTTATAGGTTGTCATGGACCGTGAAATGACTTTCACAGATGTGATATCCACTTAAAAGCCCTTCTTTGCGTGATTGTGGTGTTGCGGGTTGTAAAACGAGCGCTTTTGCAATTTTTTGTGTGTCACGGCCATGACTCATCTGTCATAGGCTGTGACAACCGCTTATGGGTGAAACTCACACATTGAAATTATGATTCTAACCGCGTCTTAACTCCGATTTGAGTTTCATTTCTTCCGGCTCTTCATCTCTTTGTCCTCTTGCCTTATAGATAATAAAAATTAAAAAATTGGATAGTTTTATGACTCAATAAATAAATGCAAATAAGAACATAAAATGATGCATGCAATGTGAAAAATAAACGAAAATTAGATCAAATGTGCTGAAAAAATGACTAAAATGGCATGCATCAGTTACACAGCTCTTGACAACCACATGCAGAAAAGAGTTTGACTTATTATTGCTCATACATTATCCCACTACTCTACACGACGAACATTTAACTCATTATTGTGATCGTCTCTTGTCCTTGATAATTGTATCTCTCACTGCTAACCTTGTTATCGTCTCTTTCTTCAAGCCTAAACTTATGTTTTTTTATGCAATGGAAGGAGTTTTATATATATCACATTTGTTAGTTCAAAACTTTCTTCTACTCTTTGGTTTATGTTGGTTGTGAGAGTCAAATTTCGTGTTGTAAGTCTGGGTATGTTTAACACTACTTTATTGAAAAAAAACATTAATAATAGATGTGCTTTTGTGACTATTTGATTTCTATAACAAATATTCATTATTGATGAATTCTTGGATGTGTTATTTTTATAATTCAATAAAGAGAGCTTTCTGATTCTGTTGCACACCATAAATTTTAAGGAACAAACATAGGCATGCTAACAGACATATCATATTTGATACCAAGATATATTTGCTTGTTTTTTATGCATTAGCATGAGCTATTTAAACACAATAATTCATGTCTAGAAAAAAATTGCTTGGTATTCTTGTTTTTTTTAAAGAAAAACAATTATGACAAATGCTAATTTATTGTCATTTATAAATGTCATTGATCTAGTGCTGTGTAGTGTCTAATTGTGTATCAAATTAAGGTTGTGAAAGACCATTATGCAGATATGTGAACTAAATCATAATAGGGTGTGAAAATGACAATAACGACAATAGAAAGAATTAGTTTTAAAACCTAAGGCACAATATAGCCTCAAATGCATGACTTTTATTGTAGACCTAGGGCATCGAATCCACAAGGACACAAAAAGCAATTAGTAATATTAAATAATCAAGATCTAATCTAAATAATTTAACTAAGAAGAATTGTAAATCTAAGCTATGAAATGCATAATCAAGGCAAGAGAAAATACGAAACTAAACTATTTTTTTTATGTTTTTTTGGAAATTTAAAAGGAAAATAGAATTAAGAGTTGCAGACATGATCAAAGTGATTGAAGGTAAGGGATTAATGCAACAATAGGGAAGTCTCCAAAGTTTTTCTTGCTATAGAAATGTTCAAGCATCAATTCATTACCTTAACATGTAGGGTATTATGGTACAACGATTTCCTAGGAAAAGAAACAAATATAAAAAAATTCATTCACAATGCAACAAAACCTGTATCACAAGTTCACTTCTATATCTTCCAACACTATAAGATTATAATTCAGATTTAGAATCTTGCTTCTAGTGGTTAAGAGAATAGCCCTATTAGTAGCCTTTCAACTTATAACCAATCCACCCAAATGTTGCTAGAATTTGATTGGTGGAGGTATTGTTACTCAACCACAAGTGTATAGTAAGACATTTCTCGATCTTCTTGTTGTTCCGAGCCCTAAAATTAGATAGAGTTCTACGCAGCCATAAGAGTGGAAAATATAAAAAATTCATAATTATAAATCTTAGAATTTT
Organism: Pontederia paniculata; assembly: GCA_001647135.1. Lineage (NCBI taxonomy): Eukaryota > Viridiplantae > Streptophyta > Magnoliopsida > Commelinales > Pontederiaceae > Pontederia > Pontederia paniculata. The sequence goes on along the minus strand of LTAE01000462.1, from coordinate 25,760 downwards.
AGATAAAAAGAATAATTTCCCATGACTGTGATGTTGATAACTCCATCTAGGTGCCTATCTATCGAGATGTATCAATCCCTAGATATATGAAAACCCTCAAAGATTCATGAATGAAAATAATCTTTGAGCTCGAATTTAGTAATCACACTAAAAACCAAATAAACTTTCCCCAACATGATTAAAAAAAAATAGAGCATTGTTACATGCAACATAAACAAATTCGATAAACAATAACATAAACATTCCTAAACTTAATTAAATCCAGAATAGAAGTTAAGTTGCAGATATCCATCATCAGATGAAAAATAAATTTTCTGCAAAGCATTTAGAAAACAAAGAAATTAAAATTGTTCTTCCTTAAGGCATGTCGTTCGTCTCCTTAGTCACCTTCAACCAATCCTATTTCTCTCCATTTCTTCTTGTGTCCAAAAGATGTCCTTTCAAGGTTTTGGTTACTTTTATCCTTCCTCCTTAGTCTCGACCTGTGTCGCTCTGTTTTGTTTTGGAAAGTTTCCATACAAAAAAAAACATTTCGTTTGCAACTAATGGGCTATTAGAATCTATCAGCTTTCTAGCAAATTTGTCCTTTCTGATGTGAGATGCTAAATAAAACCTCATCATTATCCAAAATTCAAAAACAATAACATAAAACAACATCATTTTGTCCTAATTCATTTATTAGAAAGATTTGGGTAATATGAAGTTATGCCCATAAAATAAAGAAGGCTAATTTATTATGCACCCAATGATATGCATCAAATTTTTTCGAACTTGAAACATGCTTGTTCTCAAGCAAATAAATTAAATTTAAAGCAGAAGACCGCGATTTCAATGAAAGCCACAAATGAAGAACAAGACAAGTTTTAAAGGAAATAATGTTTTTCATGAACACACAAAAGAGAGCACCATGATCATTTTTTGTCCAAGAAAGTATTGCTCAAGGTCACTGAAACTCAAATCTAGTGTAACTTTAAAACCACAATCTTACTTTCATCGTGTCACAACTTCCTCTTATATTTAGGAACTCTTCTCCGTTTGAAAATTTTGGAAACTAGCCTACTTGTATTATACCATAGTCCACATATTGTTGGAGATATCAAACTGAGACTTATAACTCAACCCCTATTGTATCATGGATCCAACTTTATTATGAGTTGATGAAGGATCACAAGGGATAGTGCCTCCTATCTATCTGAAGGCTTTAGGGGCGTAGCCCCCTAGAAAATCCTTTTAGGGGTTATATATGTAATTTCTCTATTTTATGGGTAGTAGCTCTAGCTCCATCATATATATATATATATATATATATATGCATATATGGGATTAATGAATATACAACACATCATATCTGTTGTAAATTACAGCTCATCTTTAAACAAAATCTAGCCATTCGCTCTATTTTTTTACATTAAGATCAACTCCAACCGTCCGCTCTATTTTTTTACATTAGTGGCTTCTTTCTTCCTCGCTTTTGGTCGGTGTTTTCAATCATGATGTTTGCAATTTTATTTTTCCTCAAATCTGATGCAAACGGAAGCATGGAGAGTATACTTTTCTCTACAAATTTGATGAGTGATCCTATGGGAGGAGGAGGAGACGGATTCAGCAGTGAACAGATTTTGGTCTCAAATGAAGAACGACGCTACTGATGAACTCGCTTGCAAATGGAGGTAGTGGACTACTTGGAGGGCATGAGTAGGTGAGTTACGGAGGTCTCGCCGGCTCTTTCAGGCATGGGCTTGTGAACATGGACAAGGCTAAGTTTAGTTTGTCGAGCATCGCCGAAAAGCTTTGTGGGGGCTCCGATGGGCTAATGAGCGACTTCCTTAGCATCAGAGTATGGTGAGGAGTATGGCAGCAGAGATCTCTCGCATAGATCAGCACCAACATGGAAAGGAATTTGGAAAATCAGAGGAATTTCATGATATATATATATATATATATATATATATATATTGTTATGTACTACGAGTTGGTTTTACGACTTGAAAATATTAGAAACTGTCTGTGATGGTCATGGACATAAGAGATCCATCTCCTAATCACGCAATTTTATGCATATTTTTCAATGTTATCTTTGATCCTTCTCTTTTTTGTTCTTCATTTTTCCTAATAGGTCTCTTAATTAATTTCTACTCTTAGTTACTCATATGACTGTGTTAATCATCTTGGTCTAAAATATGATAGGAATTAGATTCATATGCAAATATGTTGTGTTTGACAGTTTCATAATCAATGTACAACCAACATCTTTTCATATAGCATACATCTTAAACTTTTCTTTTAGCTTTAAATATTATGAATTTTGTATATGTCTAGATGATTTTAATCAGCTCTCAGATAAAAAATTTTTAATCTAGTGATTTTTTATAATCATGTGAAAATTTTAACATTTTTATATAAATTATTGGTCATTATTTTTTATATCAAATTATGTCCTTATATGATATATTTTAAATGTATTAATACGGTAATTATTTTTTCTTTTTGTTCATCATCATGGGATTATTATTTTATTTCAAATGTAAATAATATGTTTCTTTACGATGTTTAAATGCTTATAAATATATTTTAGTATAATTTCCAATTGTTTTATAGCATGGTTTATTTTATACAAGTATTTGGCTTATATGATATACTTTTAATAGTATATTGTAAGAAAATTATTTGTAAGCTTCAAACCTTCATGGAAATAATATCAAAATTGATTATTCATATAATTAATTATTTTTATGTGATATATTTATGTTATTGTCAATTGTGAGTTATATCTGAACCCACTCACAATATATGCTCCCTCCGCCACCGAACTTTTGCTTTTGTCTCTCCTATGTTCTCTTTGACAAGAGTTGATGTAGTATTTCTTTCCATACTCTTATTCCTTACTTTATATTGGACAAACAATATTTAATCATTACAAATAATACAACACAATTAGGAGCATAATTATTAACTGTTATTTTCAATATCTTCCATGTCTTTGATAAAAAAAATTAGGAGCAGTAATCCTTCCATCTCATTATCATGAATTTGCCTTTAGTGTTCCTAATTGATTTATTACACTGTGAAAACAAATTCAATATTGAGTGATATAATTTTTATCTCTAGATTTTAAGTTCACCAATTTACTAAATACAATGTTTTTTTCTAGATTGTATTCCTCTCATGTCATCCTTACTATTCTTCTCATAAAATCTATACAATTGCCATTTGAACAATATAATAAAAAAACACTAACATCTATAAATTACATGTTGATATTGACAACCTTTTTATACTCAATAACTTTTATTGTTATTTATCTTTTAATTTAATAAAATCAAACAAATCCTTGTGAACATCTTTTATCTTTGTTTTTCAAACTGAATAATCATTTGATATTGATTTATTATGCTGAAATAGTTTTTTCTTCAAATAATTCAAAGGGTTTAATGAAGGTGTTACCTACTTAAATAAATAATACCATACTATATTACATATCTCTTAGGCTTTGATTGACAATTAATTAATAAAGAGGTGGGATCTCATGGTAGAGTATGAGATGGGGGAGTGAAGTGTACGTGGTGGATTATTATTAAACTTTTATTTGAATAAAAAAGTATGGTGATTGATGGACTAAATTAAATCTCGTCCTGATTGAATGAAAATTTTATAAATTAATCGAATAAATGATAATTTTACCCTTATTATACATCTATTTTTATGATTTATAGTAGATATAACAATGTTATATATTTATTTGATTTTCACTTGATACCCTTTCGTAAATTTTTTCTCGTTTTCTATGTATTTTTTAGTCTTTTCTCTTTATATTTATTACTTTCTCTTATCTTTAGTCTTTTTTGTTTTAATTTATTTTTTATTTCTCTTTCGTAAAATTTTTTTATCTTTTTATTCCCTAAAAATTAAAAAAAAGGGAAGAGATTGAAGATGAGAAATAAATATAAGAAGAGTGAAAAAATAAGATAACAATTACATCAATAGATCCAAAACTCTTTGACAAGAAAATAGCATGAGAAAAAAAATGAACAAATAAAAATTAAACAAATGAGATTATGAAATAAGATCAAAGAGATAAACTAATAAATGAATATCGAATGTTCTCCTATTATAATTTGAATGAATTAGGGTAAAATTATAAAATATTATTTAAAAAAATTGTTTAAAAACATTCATCCCACTAATTTTACTAATTTGATAGAATAAAATATATGAAGTTTGGAGGTACGACTCACCGCACCAAATCTCATATGATTTATATAATTTTTTTTATCCAAATATAATTTAACTAACATCATTCATTCATCTTTCACTTTATTTCTCATAATAACAAAGTCTTAGATCATAAGGTGTTGGATGTCAAAAAAAAATTAAGAGAAAAAGATCTTACATCTATTATAAATATAATATCCTACTATTGAGTAGATAGATATAGGGGAAAGGGAGCCTCCTCAGCACCTGTGCTAAGGAGGCTCCTTAGCAGTTTTATGTGCGTTGGATCAGATATTAACGGATAGAGATAAAACCACTTAATATTGGATAGTTTAGATATCAACAGTTTCAATCTCGGCCGTCCAATGAATATAGACGATTAAGATCAAATTTAAAGCAAATAAAAGGTCCACAACCTCTTCATTTCCTCACTTATTTTCTCTCTCTTCAATCCCTAGCAGCCTCCCTCCCCCTTCTTGCCAAGCCAGATGGTCGAACATCAGAAGAGATCGAAAATCACACTACCAGCTTCTTCATATGATGATCTCTTATATTCTTCTTCTTTTTCCTATTTTTGCCTCTCATAACTTTTTTTTCTCTCTTTTGTTTTTTTTTTCTCTTAGTTTTGAAAAAAATAGACATCCTAACCATCTAATTTCTGCAGATGCGAAGATGATATGGAAATTCCCAGACGACTCTCGAATTCAAGTGCCTAGAGATATTTTCCTGAAGTTTTTAAAAATATTCTTTAATTTCTACATTCCATTGTAATATTCCATCAGGTCTTTTTTTTCTTGTTCCAAGGTTTCAAGTGAAGGAACTGAAAAGAAATGAAAAAATATTGAGAGAATGTAATCTTATGGTTTTTTATGATAAAATTCTTTGGATGTATGTAAACAAAAAAATTTGTTGTAAAAACTACGAACTTTCTTATCATCTCGTCAAACGTTCATACCATTTGCCAAGCATTTCAATTGCTACATAGAAGTTATCATAATATCACTACAAGAAAACAAGCAATTAGCGAGCAAAAATACACTCGCCATTTGCTCGCTACTTGCTCGCTAAAATCATTACCGAGCAAACAACGACCATTTTTCGACTAAAGATTTGCTCGCTGAATTTTACTCGTTATTAGCGAGCAAATTTTTTACTCGCTAAGTACTCGTTATTTTCTCGTTAATTACTCGCTAAGTATTCGTAATATGGCCGCTAATATAATTTTAAATAAAAAAATCTATCGTGTGATTGCTCGCTATTTGCTCGTTAATTGGCAGCTATTTGCTAGCTAATTTTCTCGCTAGTTTG
>LTAE01000462.1:0-17615 GCA_001647135.1 Pontederia paniculata | reverse complement strand
TTCATAGCCCAACATTCACTATCATATAACACTGCTGCTCTTATAGCAGTGCGATAGAATTTTTCTTTAACCTTATGGGGTACTTTCCTATCACAAAGGACTCTAGTAGCTTTTCTCCACTTACACCAACCTGCTTGAATTCTATGGTTAACATCATCATCAGTCTCACCATCTTGTTCATGTTCATGTTGTCCATTCATAGCCCAACATTCACTATCATATAACACTGCTGCTCTTATAGCAGTGCGATAGAATTTTCCTTTAACCTTATGGGGTACTTTCCTATCACAAAGGACTCTAGTAGCTTTCCTCCACTTACACCAACCAGCTTGAATTCTATGGTTAACATCATCATCAATCTCACCATCTTGTCTTCTAACTGATCCCAAATATTTAAACTTTGTCACTTGAAAAATTGTATCATCTCCTAACTTAACTTCCAAATCGCCTCTAAGTTGTCTATTTGTGAAATTGCAATGCATATACTCTAACTTATTTCTACTTAAACGGAAATCCTTTGGCTCCAACGTGTTTCTCCATATTTTGTATTAATCTTTTCTCTTGAATACACTAAAAGTACTATATCATCAGCAAAGAGCATGCACTTAAGTACCTCTTATGTGATACTCTCGGTTATAGCATCGACTACTAAGTTAAGCAAATATGGGCTTAAAGATGATCCATGATGTAGGACAATTCTTATAGGGAATGTTTTTGTCTCACCTCCTAGTGTCTTAATCTTAGTCAATGCCCCATCGTACATGTCTTGTATAATTTTAATACAGTCAACACACACTCTTTTATTTTGCAAGACTTTCCAAAGTACCTCTCTTGGTTATGATCATATGCCTTCTCTAAATCAACAAAAACAATATGTAAATCTCTTTTTCTACTTCGATATTTTTTCATCACCCCCTTAGTAAATAAACAGCCTCAGTAGTGGATCTTCCTGGCATGAATCTAAACTATCTCTCAAAAATACTAGTCTCCACTCTCAACCTATGTACGATCATTTTTTTCCATAGTTTCATTGTATGACTCATAAGCTTGATCCCTCTATAATTTGCACAATTCTGAATACCCTTTATTTTTGTAAATAGAAACTAACGTACTTGTTCTCCAATCATCCGACATCTTTTTCAATCGTCAAATCTCATTAAATAATTTACATAACCACAACACACATTTTTCTCCTAAACATTTTCAAACTTCAATCGGTATACCATTCGATCCAATAGCTTTACCATTCTTCATTTTCTTAAGAGCTTCTCTAACCTCCACGACTCTAATTCTTCGATAAAATGACCTATTAAGCTCATCTTCACTAATAACAAAGTCCTCCAACTCGTAACGGGAGCTTTCACATCCATCATTAAATAACTTATAAAAAATACTCTTCTCATCTATTCTTAATATCCTCCTTAGTGACTAAAACATTATCAACTTCATTTTTTATGCATCTTACTTGATAAAATCTTTAGACTCCTTCTCTTTATTCATTGAAATCTTGTAAATCCTTTGTTCCCCGACCTTTGTCCCTAACTCCTTATATAACCCCTTATATGTTTTAGCACGAGCCTCACTGACTGCCTTCTTAGCCTCCCTTTTAGCCAAGCGATACTTTTTCCAATTGTCAAAGCTATTTTCCATGTGTATAGCTTTGAAAGAATTCTTCTTATTACGCACCTTTTCTTGTACATCCTCATCCCACCACAAAGTCTCCTTATTTCGTGGTCCAAAATCTTTTGGTTCTCCTAGAATTGCTTTATCGACCATTTTCACCTTTTGTGTCACATTCTTCTACATGATGCTAGCATTTTCTTGTAATTCTCACCCTCTTTCCTTCAATAACTTACTCTTAAAAGATTCGCTTCTCCCCTTTTAATTGCCACCACTTGATCTTTTGATTGAAAATTGTTCGACGTTTTGATTTCATATATTTAATTCGCACATCAAGAACTAACAAACTATGTTGTGTGGTCACCCAATGGCCTAGAATCACTTTGCAATTAGTACACCATCTTTTATCTGGATTCCTTATAAAAAAATCAATCTGAGACTTATGAGTTCCACTTTTGTATGTGATTAGATGTTCATATCTCTTCTTAAAACACATGTTGACAATCTTAAGGTTGTATGCCATAGAAAAATCAATAATAATTTGTCCTTCGTCATTCAACTCCCCAAAATCAGAACCACCATGAACCCTTACATGTGGTCCCGCCTCTTCACCCACATGCCCATTAAGGTCTCCCCGAATAAAATCTTTCTCAGTTGGTGGTATACTTTCAATCAACCTCTCCATATATGCCCAAAACTTCTCCTTGAGATGTGATTCTACCCCTACTTGAGGTGCATATGCACTAATAATGTTCATTTTATCCTTTCCAATAATTACTTTCACGGATATGATTCGATCCTCAATCTTTTTGAGTTCCACAAGATTCTTCCTCCATTCTTCAACCGCAATAATACCAACACCATTTCTTCCCTTTACTTTGCATGCATACCAAAGTTTGGGACCGTTGACATTGATCTCTTTACTTTCCTCTCTTGTCCATCTAGTTTCTTGTAAGCACATTATATTAATCTTATGCTTACTCATTAGTTGTGCCACCTGGAAACGTTTCACATTCAGCGTCCCAATGTTCCAAGAACCTAATCGAATATGACTCTCATGAACTAGCTTCTTTAGCTACCTTTGTCCATTAGAGTGTGGTAGTCTTTGCTCATTTAGCACTGCATTCAGGCAAGGATGCATCGGCTCTTGCTCTCTTATCACTATACTCGAGCGATACAACGTGTTACTTATGGGTAACGATCTAGCATTCATGCAATATTTTCGTTGATCCATGTTCATGAGATTCGACGAGGTTTTTCGTTGGCTGTCGAGGCCTAACACAACCATCCTCCTTTATCCGGGCTTGAGACCAGCTATAGGCGGAGTTAAAAAATTAGAAAAATTTAAAAAAATTAAAAAATTTAAAATAAAAAGAAAGAAGGAAGAAGATGAAAGTAATCTCATTGTGGCAGTGGAAGTGACGGTAGGACGAAGACTTCATAATAGTTTTGAGTGGCGTAGTAGTCATGCACACACCACATCAAAATTTTAATTCGCTTTTAGCAAGAACGAATATCCTGAATGTCCTCAGATTGACGAAGTTGCTCAGCATGTATAACCTTCGATGTATATTGCATAGAAGCATTGTAGAAAGGTGACGAAATAGAAGATGGTCCAACCACTATACTAATGGGTTGTGGCGTAATGCGGGAAGTGTGTTGGAGTGATGCATACGTAGGAAAGGATGCTATCCCATGCTAAGTGATCATAGATATTACATTGATGGTCGAAAGATTCAGGATGAGAAATTTATCTCCTCACTCAATAAGGTACATATATCCTTTAGTGAGGATCATCTTTTGTCAAGGTTGCATTGCGTCTTCAAAGGTAGTCTATCACCATATGGCATGTTACTACCAAGAAAGTGGTGTATGGCTTGGTTCACTTGGCATATTTCATGACCTCATATCAAATGTAATAAGGTTGACTTGTCTTCTTCACTACGCTAGGAATTTGGTCTTTGAGGAAGGAGAAGTTGATGCCCGTAGGGGTTGTTATTGTCACTGGTGTTTCAATGAATGATAAAACATCGAGAAGGCACATGAAGGATGTTAAAAGCACTCGTGAGCATAAGATGAAACAACTGAATAGTCTTATTGAAAGAATGTAGCTGAAGCTAATGGTGGAAAGGAGAGCGTTGCACTGAACGGTGATCTTTGTTATTTTTTTATGGTATGCATATCACATGTCACTATACTTTATAATAGGCCGTGCAAATAAGGTAACAAAATATTTTTAAAATGGAATTAAAGACAATGATTATGTTTTTCCATAAAATAATACATGAACTCAATCATTTATGTATTTTATTTTTTTAAAATCAAAAGTTTGTATTATCAAATAAGTATGAAATATTCATACTTTTGACATAAGCAAAATAATATAATTATGAAAAAAAATTGTAAAATTCAATATATACATTTTACATGATCAAAAAAGTAACATGGCAATAAAAAAATACTTCTTAATTTCATAAATATTTTTCAAATATAAAGTTTTTGCACCATCAAGAAAGTATGATAAATTTATAATTTTGATAAATGCAAAATAATATATTTGTTGTCATGAGCAAAAATATGCATATTTTATGCATATAATTTAGATTATGTTTCATAGTTTTAATCATTACATGCATTAATCTCAATATTTATTTTCATAAATTCTTTTGCATTAGCTTCTTCTCATTTTTCTATATGTTATATCTCAAGACATAAAATTTGAAGTCTAGAGCAATTGGAATTAATTGGATTAGAAAACAAAGTCTAGTGTAAAGTCACAAAAATGGATCATTACTGGACTTGAAATAGATCATTTTTTCTAATGGAAAAGGCGATTTGGACATTCAAGGATGAGACTTTTGACTTGTTACTAATCTTACAATCATCTGATAAAAAAGGCTCTTGGCTGATTTTACACTATAAATAGGACCCCTCTGCATTCTTAGAAGATCATTTCTCTCAAAATCTCTCTACATAAAATCATCTATCATGTTTTTCATTAATTTTCTAATCCTTTGTGCCCAAGCATTAGAGAGATATCCTTGATTTCTTCTACAAGAGCCATGTGTCCGAAAAAGTCGCTAGGAGTGGTGCTGCTATTCTACCAATCATCATCTTTCTTTACGACATATTTCTGCATTAATTTAGTTTTAGATATTTCCTTGATGACAATTATCATGTTTAATTTTTTTTCTGTTTTTCATCTAGAGTAGAGTAATTTGAGAGAATATAATTCTCGAATTCCAAATAAGAAATAATTAATTTGAATCCGGAATTTCGGATAAGAAATGTATGCATGCAAACTGTTGATACTTTAGTTGATCATCGCATATGGAGTCGGACATCTTGAGAATTTAGTTGTCTTATTCAGGAATTTAGTTATCATAAAAGTACAAATTTCACAAGCCATTGTTAATGTTTTTTAATTTTTTGGACCCTTCTCACCCGGACTTTTCACTTAATACCCACAAGCATCATGCATGTGTTGAAATATCTTAGTACAGTTAATGTTGAAAGATTCTTTCATAAAATTTGAATTATACCATCAAGTAATGAGTCCATAAAATTTAAACACAAGGCCAGGTCGTAAGGTGTTATGGTTTGAGTTTTTCCTTTTCGGTAACATACGGCTTGAATTAATTCCTCATCACGGATGGTGTTGCGTGGACGACCGAGGGGATGCATGGAGTTTCCGAGAATTATGATGTCATATAATAAACATAATCATCATAAGAAAAATTAATGTCAAACAAATTAATCAAAGACGAATTCATGTTCTGAATTCTTATGTTAGCTACAATGACGAGCAAGATTCGAAGAAAAAGGAAGAAATAATACAAATGGGCAAAGGATAAAGACGAACTTCCTCTCTTCCAGTAATAAAATGACGAACTTTCTGTCGCTGTTAGAAACGCATACAGATTCGTGGAGTCTTGACACAGGCAAACTCCTTCAAATTGCTGTCAACTACAATGAGAATTACCATTTGCCGGCATTTTCTTTAGCATTTCCATTTCTTGTATGAGAGCTGAAATCATGTTAATGAATTGCACGACGGACCAAGTGATCGGCAAAGTAAATTAAAAGTATGAACAAGGTTCCAACAAAACAACCATTTTCTAATTCAAGGAAAAAAAAGCTATCTGATTTGTCACAAATCAAAACTGGAAAAGAAGTACATCACTGAATTCCTAATCCCTTGCCCAAACTGAAAAAACATTACGAAAATACAGCTAAATTATAACATACAGGTTCATATTCATCCTGTATGATCAGACCCAACATTATCATCTGTTGTAGCAGTTGACTCGACCTCCTCCACGGTGATATTATCGGTTGACTCTTCAACTTCAGGTGCTTCACTTTCATCAACCGTGTGGTTTCTTTCAGTCACATTGAAAGCAGGGTTTTGTTGTTTCTCCATCATTCCAGATAGTGCTAGTTTGGGAGACCATTCAAGAACGTCATCAATAATGTTGTAAACCTTCTTCTGGTACCTGCAAAACAAAGGATAGTTTCACCAAACGATTCACAAGGAATACAAGAGCATTAAAGCAAGAACCAATACAAATAACAGAGACAGCATTGACCTCAGCAATAAATTGATTGAAGAATTATTTCAAAAAACAGCTACAATAGAATCAGTAATAAATAGCGACAAACTGCAATGCAGTATATGCAAACAACACCCAAATTGTGGGGCAAATAAATCGTAGTTCTTTTTTTCTACATACAAAATACTAGAAATGTAACTTACCTTGCCCTAGCAGCTTCATCTGGGGCATGATGCCTCAGCAACAATATGAACAACACCGAAACAATGGCATATGCAAGTCTAGAGGTCCACTTTGGGGGTTCTCCTTCATCTTTCTTGGGCCAAAAACGAATTAACTCTCTAAACGTTGTTTCTTCTTCATTGATATTTGGGAAAAACCAGACACGCTTTCCTAGAATGATCCAGATAATGCCGAAAATTGCACCTCTCACTGCAAGTTAAAGATGAAATCATGTGACATGAGACAAATATATTTGGCTCCTCATCTTAAAAGTCCAAACTCCAGAAAAATGGCTAGAAGACGAGTGCTCAAGATGTAAGGGTTTGATGTTTCATAGTAGATCTTGTCAAAGCAGCAATATATATATACATATATATATATATATGATATAATATATATACATATATTATATCATATATATATATATATATATTTATGCAACTTATAACCATCTCAAATGATCATTTGAAGGAAAAAAGATTCATAATCACAGGTCCAGGGAGAAAATGGGTCAGGAAATGTTTCCTTCATAAAGTATATACAGTTTTTTTCTAGGTGAATATATGCCAGGTTATTTTAAGTCCAAATATATAAATAAAAAACAAGAAAATGAGGATTTTATATCATCAAATAAAGATACAAATGAATCTCTATAAATAACCTCTAGAACCTTAAACAACTGTTGCCTGCCTCTTGTTAGTTTTGCCAAAAGAATGAGAATTCAAAAATAAATATTGACAAAAAGATGCACAACTTACAAATAAGAAGTGTTACAATGAAGAGTAGAGCTCCAGCACAGGAATAAAGAACAACAATCTTGCACTGGTAAGGGTAAATAGGAAACAAACACACAGCTAATGCCACCAATGGCCAGAGGAATGAGAGAATTGTTTGCCACAAACTTATCCTTTTCATAAATGTCCAGGCAAAAAATCCATCATTTTCAGAGAACGCTTGTTCCTGTAAATAAATTCAAAGAATAAAAAAATATGTTTTAAGTACTTTTATAGATGAGAAAATAAGTTGACGTATTATGATTTAAGTGCAAGAATGGAAGACTAGAAGTGTCATCATACCTTGTTGTCCTACAATTGTTCTAATTTGATTCATAGTTCATAAATTTTATGAAGTGCACAACAAATGAACAACTTAAATCAAGAACCATCTTTGGAGCGAATAACAAATTTGGATGATGCTAACAATAGAAAATGTCAAATTTGTGAACAAACCATTTTTGCATTCAAGAATAATTCCAAAAAGCAAAAGCTTTTTTTTTTTGTAGAAGGAAAGGATGACTAGCTTTTATTAGAAGGTGCAAAATGCAAAATCATACTTAATATTAAATAAAAATAAAATCATTATATGAAATAAAGCATGCTATATTTCAGACATGAAATTTGAAAATGATCTAGGTTTGATTTTCTCAAAATCTAAGGGCTTGCATAGATAGTTTGTAAAAGTTTACATTGTTTTCAAATAACATAGTAAGGCACTTATCAAAATGTGTCTTGACATAGGTCAATAAATCAACAAAAAAATTATCCAATAGGGTGTTTGGGATGCACCTTCACTTTATAAAGATTTTTTTTCGTCATGATTAGAGAAGAGTTGGAAGCTCAAGTTGAAGTAAAAAATTACTTAGCTCCTATCTCTTAATCTTTTTATAACATTTTTGGTCCAGAACGACGAACATTTTCTCATTAAAAAAGATTGCCAAACATCTAAATGTAAAAAAATACTTCAACAGAATTTTTTTTGACACAGTAACCAAATACTTTAAAAATATTTTGTATTCAAATGGGCCCTAAAAGCCTATCTGATTCAATATCATTTTCATCAAAATAACTAATAATTGTGATTGGTCATAAGGAGTAAAAATTTAAATATTGGACATAAAAGAAAATGTAAGAAAAGGTACAGACATTGACAACATATTTGGGTCTCTCCTCTATCTTATCGACGTATAAGGTACAAAAATTATGATAACCTTTTTTCATTTGAGAAGGAAAAACTACGAAACTTAAATAATTCCAAAATCAAGGAAAGCTTTATTTTCATAAGGTTGCGTCATAACTTGAAAAGTAGCTATGCTTAGCTGTTCAGAGAAAATGTTTTGTGAATGTTTATTCGAAGAAGTGTACTAATCTAGAGTAATTATTGTTAGAATGAAGATAGAATTGATAGAAAATAAGATAAAGAAGTTGAATGATCTACAGGTCAAAAATTGGGATAAGCAACATTTTAGAGTATTATGAATTCTGGCGTGAAAGCATCACCGAGTCTATATTTTAGCAACCACCATTCCATCAATAAATCTGGATGGTTGCATAGCTTGGCAACCATCCTTTTCATTTTCAAAAAAAAAAGGAATTAGCACAAAGCCACTGAAGCAACAAAAAAGAAAGAACTCAATATCAATAGGCATTGATGCATAGGCACTAACATCGCCATGAATCACAAGACCTTAATGCTAACAAGTTTACTGGCGAAGAACTAACATATATAAATAACATATGAACGATACTAACTTATATCATCATCCTTCCTCTTTCTGGAACAGAAGGAAAAAAAATAAAAACAAACCATCAGCCATGTGTTGATGTTTTCATTGAGAAAGATACATTAACTGAAATGTAAATATGTTTTCAGGGGGAACAGTACTACGAGGAGAATATCACTCTTCATGCTGTGAAAATGGCTAAACTATGGGCTGGGGATTAAGGATGGTGTGGAGTTTTTGGAATTTGCACATATCAGTCACATTGTAATATAATTTCCCTTATTCTCTCAAAAAAATAATTTCTTTTATTCAATAAAATGGGATGTCTACAACATAGAGTAGACATCCTCTCCCATTTGAAAAAAAACAGAAATATGAACAAATGTTTTTAATACAGATCAAGATATAGAAAGCAAACTAAAATGTCATAATCTTTGATCTCTTAGAATATTCCATGATAATCCCTTCTGACAGGACTGATTAGAGACAATGTCATAAAAAGGTCAAGAAGCACAAAAGAATACTCATGGATAGGACCTTATACAAGCATAAGTTGGTGGTTTTTTTTTTTGAGATGGAAAAGGAAGGTTACAAGAGCAACCATCCATTTATTGATAAGATGAGGCTTTACATTCTCATATTACAAGCAAAATGAAATAGTCATGTGGTAAGTTGGTAGAATTGATTCAGAAATTTTTAAGTCATGTGGTAAATAATACTAGAAATCTATTATAAAGAAGGAAAAGTATATAAGGTGTTGTCAGGCCTCGGACTTAGGGGGTGTTTTCTGTAGAGGTAATTTTTTCACATTGTTGGTAATGTTGTATTAAATTACTTGGACCCACCGCATTGCCTTGTTCACTTGTTTTAATTTTGTAGGCAATTTATGTTGACAGGCAATGCAAATTACTTGCGAAGTGGCCATCTGGATTGCCCATGAGAGAGGAGGCAATCCAGATTGTCACTCAAATGGCAATCTCCTATAATCTTTTTTTCACATTCATCCTTTAGAATTTTATTTAAATAGATGATAACAATAATAAAATAAAATTAATATAATATTTTATTAATTAGTATAATAATTATTAATTACTATACTATTACTTTTATTTTTATCATTATCATTAAAAATTATTATTATTATTTATACTAATTTTAATATTAGTATTATTAATTAACTATATTAGATTATTCATATATTATAAATAATAAATAATTTATTGTTAATTAATTAAAAAATAATAAACATTTAGAATAATTATTATTAATTTTCTATTATCAGTTTTTTTTTTGAGAGGGTAAAGGATGAGAGCCTTGTGCACTCATCCAACTTTATTGCTGAAATGCTATTTTACATGTTGAGGTTACAAAGTATCATCATATTATAAACTCGCCCAGTCTCGCATCATATTCTATTATCAGTTTTAGAAAATTATATTTAAAAAATAATAAACATTTAGAATAATTATTATTAATTTTCTATTATCAGTTTTAGAAAATTATATATTACATATTTTATACATTTATTTGTTTGATGTATAATTTTTTTTAGTTTAGGGCATATGTTTGTGATTCAAGTTTAGATAATTCAATTAAATCTATATAAATTTGTAAACATAACTATTTCATTCAAGGGTATTTTAATAAAAATGTACATTCTTTATTATTATTTTATATAATAAATAGGATAATAAAGATTGCCAGACACATTACTTATGCATACTAAACAAGGTAATGTACATAAGTGGCAATCTTTCTGATAGGAAATATAAATTGCCAGGTAATGTGCAATGGTAATGCAGTGAACGCAACCTAAGAGTTTGATGGCCCTCATGCTTGGCAGAGGTTCCAACCTTATTTTCATTTAATGTTTCTAGACCTCAAATTTTGACAAAATTGGCACAAGTAGAGGTTCCAACCTTATTTTCATTTAATGTTTCCAGACCTCAAATTTTGACAAAATTTTTCGACGGGCAAATTTTGACAATTTTTTTTTACGGGCAAATTTTGACAATTTTTTTTTTACGAGCAAATTTTGACAAAATTGGCTGCTATGATCCAACTTTCATGGAGAAGTCTTGTTAGCTTGCTTTGTAGATACATGTACATATTCATTTTATATTTTAATTTTATAAAATTGTACCTTCAATTTTAACAGTTAAGTTGCATTTTGTGAAAATGACTCCAAAAACAGGGTCAATGAGCAAAGAATTAGAGAAATGCAAGAATCCTTGTTTAATTGGAACTGGAAGGGCTTAAAAGATATAATTCCATTAACAAATATGTTTCTCATATTTGGAAAATTCCGATCTCATCCCACCTTTGTAAAAATTAAGAAGCACTTTACATATAAACAGAAAAAGCTCTAAAGAAGAGCATAGAAGGATGAAGAATCACATGATGACAATTCAATTCAAGAGTGGTAGTCATTCTTACCAAGTGTATCTGCAAATGTGCTGGCCATGATGACAACTTCCTTTTCCCGGGCCTAACAGTTTTAACCACGCGATCACATCTGACCAGAAGATTTTTACTTAGAAGGGTATTGACTATATCTTCTGCTTCTAAATCTTTATCCGATCCTAAAATTTGCTTGACCTCAGGATGATTTCTCAGGAAGACTGTGAAATCTTTCCCTCTAAAGTACTCAACCCTGGTTTCTTGCAAAATTGCCCATCGTGATTCTAGTTGCTTGTTGTCTCTAACCTTCTCCGCAAATGTCTGAAAAGCATCTTTTGTTGAAGCTGGCTTCTGCAAAACCAACATAGTACATCAGAGATTAGTCAAAATAGATGATGATGCACAATGTCATATGAGAAAATTACATGTCATTCTCTTCATCATAATATGAAATTGAATGTGCTTAAACTCGCAATGCCCTAGAAATATAGCTTTGCTAACATGAAATTATATTTCTGCTTACACGACTCCAATTCACAAGATTATGCACAATTCATAGATTCTGTAAAGAGTACGTTGGACACAACGAAATAATTTCAGCTAATTTTTTTTTAGAGATTTCCCATGATAATGTCTAGGCATCATCACATATAAAGCTAACATGGGTGAAAACCCTGTAAACGTTCATGGAATTATGACAGGTATTGAAGAAATATCATTGGCGAAACGAAATGGATTCAAAGGAGTTAAATCTCACTTTTTTTCTAGGAGACCATAAATTTCATTTGAAGAATCACAAACATCTCTCAACGAGACAAAGAATCAAACTCTAAAAGTATTTCCTTTAGATCATTCAGCAAATCAATCTATGGGAGGGACAGAATTGGGACGCCAAATTTTCCCACTGAATTGTTTTGCCCCTGCGACCAGATCGGCGAGGTTCAGCAGGAATTAAGGAGGGGTGGTCGGGATGAGAGAAGGAGCACTTACGGCCTTAGCGGTACCGTCTTCGCCGCCGCCACCGCCGCCGCGACGTCTCCGAGCCGTCATTACCGCCGAAGAACGCGGAAGACGAAGAGATTGGGGAGCGCGGGCGGCGTTAGGGTTTCACAGAGGTGTTCGATCGAGGTCCCCAAAGAGACGAACAGGGGAAGGAAGGGAAAGAGTGGGAGAAGCGACGGGTGCTGTGAAGTCATATGTTACACATGATGTCAATAATAATAATGTAAAAAAAATGTAACATTTCAACATGAATTTTAACTCAAACAAATCATTTATTATTTTTTTCAGGATTTATGATGAAACCAAAAGGGGGAAAAATGCCTCAGAATCCAGCTATCAAATAGTGGTTATTCGATGATTATTGTAAAATTCAGATTTTTAACATTCCCAACTTAAAATTAAATGATCTAAAAAATATATAAGTACAATAAAAAAATACAAGGATTATTCCTTTGAGTATGTCCATCAAGATATTCGCAACTACTATCAGTCGAGATATTATTTAACAATATAAAATCCTAAAAAAGCTATAATATATATATATATATAGTTAATATTAATTTATACACGACATTTGTTTTTCATAACATATTTAAAAAATAAACATTACTCTTCCAAGCACAAAGCATCTCCGAACAAAGTAGGAACAATTTTTTTATAAAAAGTAGCAACCACACAAAGATAGTTTTTTTTCTAGCATTATGTAATAAATACATATTATTAATTCACTATAAGATTGAAAGTTATATATGTGAATAAATGTTTGCTGCAATTCATTTGTCTAATTGTAAAAAGAGAATAACTATAACTGAATTCATATTTTTTTACTCTAATTCTTGTTATATTTGAATATACGCATAAATTTTTAACTTGGAACTAAAATTTCATAGATATAGTAAATCTTTTGGAAAAAGTTGAGTTGGGCTTCGGCCCTTCCAATTTTTTGAGTCAATAAATAAAATAAATATTAAAAAGATATCATTCTTATTTAGTTAGTTTAGTGTGTAGGTAATTTTGATTTGCATTATGAGGTTTAGGGTTCAAATCTTGACCTTCCTAATTTCTTTATAATTTGCTTATATATTTGCCCCCTCCCCTAATTTTGTTCCTGGTCCGTAACATAAGTAAACGAGCTTCCGCTTGAGCTTTCAAAGATAAAGGTACATGAACAACCATTTGATCCGCATCAAAGTCTGCATTGAAGCTCTTACAAATTAATGGATGTAAACAAATGGCTCTATACTAATATGCAAGGTGAATGCTCTATTCGTCAAATACAGGATGCCCTATAAAAAAATAATCGATTTGAAAATGCTTTACGAAATGAAATGTCACAATTTTTTTATACATGCCCAACTGATGGAAAACAAAAAATATCTTTTACCTAGTTTATCAACTTTTTCGAAAATGATAGAACGAAAAATTTGTTGTATGCTACAGAAAATTTTCCTCATGAGAATTTACATAGTTCTTTGGTTTCTACTAATGAATAAAAAAGGTATAACTTGAGCAACGAATTAATAAGCCGAATAAAAATTCTTATATTTTTAATGATTATTAGTTCTTCACTAATTTAATTTTGAATTTATCCCAGTGATATATTTATTCGGATTAGGGATCATCTTGATCTGGGTCAAATTATTTATGCCGTCTTAACCAACACTCACTGGTAAAGTAAATGTGAAGGCCGTGAATTATTATATCAAGAATTATGAATAAAATACAAGAATGTAAAAAGGTATTAATAAAAATAGAAGCTAAAACAAACCACTCCCTAAAAAAATAGAAATTGTATCTTACTATCTATTGCCTTGTCCAAAATTCCTATCAATTTTATGAAATGGCAATATTAGCACATGTAATAATATGTTTGAGTTAAGCTTGCTATCTCATTTCATTAAGGATGCGCCCTGTTTGTTAGGTGGAATATAATATTTTTGAAATTACATTATTATGCAATAATATACGGCGTCGATGTGACTCTTTTGAATCACATTTTTAAAATTTAATATTACTATGTTTGATTCGAAATTAAAATCTATTCATATTTAATTTGATTTTTTGGTTAACATAAAAAAACGAAAAAAGATTGGAAAATATACAAAGTCGAAAGTTAAATAGAGGCCGGAGAAGATATGAATGAATAAGATTTTTAAGAAAGAGAAAGTAAGCGAAAAGGAGGAAAATAATATTTTGGGAGGATATAAAAAAAGATTGAGAGAAGCAGTTCAGAGATTAGATGAGAGAGAAACTTATGATATTATAAGATATAGAAAAAAGAATATTATAGAAAAGAGAACGGTGAGATATTAGAGCAGAAAAAAGTGAAAAGACTAATGAATCAACAATTAAATTAGTAAACTACATTTCAATGCAAACTATAGAAATAAAAAATATATAAAAATTAATAAATAATCATTAGTAAAATTTCACTACAATTCTAGCTTCAATCACGACCATGAAAAATATTTTCAGGTCGCGAATCTAGGATTTTAGCATGTGGAAGTAATAGAATTGTCTTATCCTCTTTCGATGTGTGCTATGATGTTGTGGGATGCATGAGGATCACGACTTGTGTGCGTGTAAGCAAGAATAACGGCATTATTTCACTAGTGCCTTACTGTGCGTGTGAGCAAGAGAAAGATTTTTTTTTATAAAATTTGAATCAAATAATAATTTCTATGGAGTCTGTCTGGATTCAGAAATTAGTGCTAGAACTAACCTTAGTTCGGGATGGTTCTAAAAAATACACCACAAGAAAAATAAATAATTAGCAAAATCAAGTTTTAATCAAAATGTCACATGGTCTTGGTTCTTGCCAATGGCGAGGACTTCACTTGGTTTTATGGTTGGGACCAAGTGTTTTTTTTTTGTTTTTCAAAATATTTTAACTTTCTTTTATTGCTTTCATTTTTTACATTTCTTTTTTTTCTTAACTTGGGTATTATACTTTTATATTATCATAAATATTTAATTAGCTCATTCTTTTAATTAAGCCACTTAATTAAAATATTTGCACTAAGTTATATTATTATATTTAATCAAGATATTATTCGACATTAACTTTCCTTTTTATTTTAGTATTTGTTTTCTACGTTACATTAATTAAATTAAAATTTTATATGCTCTTTTTAACTTATCTTGTTTTTGTATTTTTTGTTAAATCAAATCTTAATTATTTTACTTAATGATTGAAGTTATTATTAGATATGATAATACATTAAATTATATTTTTTATATGTAATTAAGTTATTAATTGACGTTATTATTTTTTGCTTCTATCTTATTTTTTTTGTTCTTACATTGCTTTACATTTTTAACTTTATATTTTTGTTATTAAATACTTTTGTTATCTTAATTATTTTTTAACATTAATTTGTTTGTTAACTCAACCTTGATCAAATTATAAAAAGTATTGTTTAATATGTGAAGGTATTAATTGATATAATATGACATTAAATTCTATTTTCATATTTAAATAAATAAATTATTATTATTAGTATTTAAATGCAAATTTATATTATTAATTATTATAGAAATCATATAAAATAAGTAAATAATAATAAATTATATAATTTTATATTTCATTTAATATTTTTTTAAAAATAAAATAATTCTTTGGTTCTAAAAGTTTATCCAAACACCCATCGAACTAAAATAATTTAATCAATTTTTTAATTTTTTTCATTATATTTTTTCATCCAAATATCAAATTAAAATTTATCTGTCTAATCGATTAGTTCGTATGTACTAACAACAATTCATCCAAACTCCACCAAGGATGTTTTGATAGAATTAAGATGCATTAGGGTAGTGTTTGCTAATTAGAATATGGGTTATTCTAAGTTCTTGATGAATAGTTAATTTGATAGATTATTTCTAGCGATGTTTGGATGAACTAAAATGTAATTATGAGAATTAAATAGATTAGTTATAATGAATGCTTGGATGAAAAATGAGAATTTGAATGGTAAAATATATTTTTTAAAATGAATAAAGATTAAGTTAAATAAAAAATTATGATAATTATTTTTTTAAAACATCTACTTAAAAATATAATATTTTTTATAAATAATAAAAAAAAATAAATAATATTAACTTATAAAATCCAATCCAATAAATATTAATCTTTTAATTAACTCATTCAAATAGGTTATTATTTTAATTAGTGCATAAGGAGTTAATTTAACTTTTATAATTAAATGAGTGAGTTAATTAACAAAAAATAAAATTTCAAAATTTAAAATATTATTAAGATAAAAAAATAAAAAAGAAAATAATTTGTGTGAAAGAGAAGAAAGATAAAAAGTAAAAAAATTAAAGCAAAATAAATTATAAAGATAATAAAAACTAAATAATTTGTGTGAGAGAGGGAAGAGGCTTGTGAGAGAGATGAGAGAAGGGAAAAAAATAAAAGAGAATTGGGAATGTCACGTCAAACAAAAAAGAGACGGAGGTGCTACTCCCCCTCTTTTGAAAAGTATCTTGCTCCACTATTTTAAATGGTGGAACTAAGGTAGTGTTTGAATTGAGAACCAAGGGTTCTCTAGGTTTTTTTATTTAATAAATTAATTTTAGTTTGTTTGAATAAATTAAAAATATAATAATTATAGATAAATTTTATGGATGTTTTTAATAAAAAATGAAAATCGAAAATATAAAATATATTTTTAATAAAGATAAAACTTATTTAAATTTAAAAATTATTTAAGTAATATAAAATTAATATCATAAAGTAATATATTAATAAAATATAGTTTATAAAATATATCGGTTAAAATTACTAAAAAATAATATAAAGTTAAACTCACAAAATATTATTTTAGCAATAATATTTTCATAAAAAAACCTTTGTTTAAATAATTATTAATTATACTAATAAAACAATTTATATTATAAATTAAACATAAGGTAATAAACTATTTTCTTATAAAATAAATTTAAGTAATATAAAGTAATTATCATAAATAATATAATTAAATAATTTATGTAACATATTTTAATCTCACATTTGAATTAATAAAATATTATCACAAAGATAATTTAAAAATATTAGTTAAAAAATATAATGAGATAATTGTTGAATCTAGGATCTCGAGATTGTTTTGATGATCACAAATTTGTAAGGAAACTTAGTTTGAACTAATGAACTTGTTGAGCTGATTTCTGAAACAGGATATTCAAGTTCAGAATTTGATAGATCAACCAAAGTTAAAGAATGAACGACCTATGCATATAGAAGACATATCAGAAGAACTTTATGTGTGCAGTGGTCGTCCTAAGCATATGAAATGGTCGACCAATATTGAAGGGAGTGC
>LTAE01000461.1:48472-82730 GCA_001647135.1 Pontederia paniculata | reverse complement strand
GCAACTCCGGTGGTCATCCTTTTTCTTCTAAAAAAATCATTTTATTCCTTCAAGGGGCGGATTCAACAAGGAGCTGGTAAGTGGGTGTTCTCTCCTCTGAGTGGACTATTTTTTTGGTCCAATGAGAACCGTCTTAAGTGTGGTCATGGGACCCACATTTTTTTTATGCATTACAGAGTGTCTGCAATGACCTGAGTGTTTGGGATGGGAGCCTTATACAAGTGTATTACAACATATTGCATCATGTTAACAGAAGTACCTCCATACACTAATGAGCTAAAACATGAGTTTATTTGAAGAAAAGTGTGCACAACTGTCTACGAGTGCTTGGCTATTCCTCTTTAAGAAACTGCTTGGCTATTCAATTCTTGTTTGAGCGGCATTCTAACTTGGCTAAATTTACTCACTTTAATTCTCAAATATGTTTCAATTATATTTGAACACTTGGAAATGGCTTTTTCCTTAGCAAATGTAGTCATGTATGAATTTTTGATGACTGCAAATTATAGTAACCATCCAGTTGTATTGACCATAAAAAGGAATGTACAATGTGTGGAAAGTCACGAGAAAGCCAAAATTTTGAGAACTAAAACAAGAAAATTATCCAAAATCCCACCCGCTCATAGAAAAGGATGCATGATGTACAATATTCTATACATAGCATCTTTCCCCTCCAAAAATTGTGCGATTATGCTGGGTAATCAGATTCCTCACGTGATAGCTAGCCATGTGACCCAAAATCGTTGCCATCCTTAGCTGACATGTATACTGAGTGACCTCAACGAGTCCGAAAATGTCGCTGCTCCATGAGAGTCAATGCTTGAGAATCCCATGAGCCGTCATGTCTTCGAAGATATAGGGCAGACAAAGAATAGGTGGTCGATGTCCTCTGCTGCACCACATAGTGAACATGTAGGGTTTGAACGTGGTGCCCATCTAACCCTGTAAGCTCAGGTGAGGATCCAACCATGCTCTCAGAAGCCAGGCGAAAATGCTGACTTCAAGTTTTCTTTTCATTGTTGCTGTTGGAAACAAACAGTTAAATAAGAAAACATGGTGGTAAATGGTTTAAGGTAAACTGTAGTTTGGTTGATGAAATGAGAAGAAACAAGATTCGAACAATTGCCTAACCAATATGTTGGGACATTATGACTTGGACATATGCCTGATGACTACTATCTTTTTCTTTTTTGAGAAAGACGAATCATGACTATCCTTTAAAAAATACTGATAACTAGTATCTGGGGACCAACATTTTAATACTATTATTGTTTTGATTTATTTGTACTAGTTCCTCTTATAATATGTGTTTAAATCCCTTCATTTTTCCCTGTAAAAAAAGAATGTGCCTAAATAAGCAGGTCAAAGTGACAATATAATAAATATGGATCATTTTAAGTGGTGGTTTTGGTACTTAATTGGGCAGTAAGTGTGTCCTAATGTGTAATTCTATACTTGGTGTAGATTATAGTTTAGTTGGTAAATCATGCAAGAAATGAACCATGATATTTGCAATTTCTGGGTTCATATGTTGCTAGATGATTTTTTTCACGACTCTTTGCATCTCATATTTTCCAGTGGGAAACTCTCATGGGAGCAGGTTTTACGCTATGCGAGGCTCCGGAAAAGATATATATCGCTTTATACTTCTCTCCTGCAGTCTGATCTGAGTCGTTTGGTGGTTGACAACAATGAGGAAATTGAGAAACTGGACCGGGAGCTTGATATTCAGCTAATTCTTCAGTGGAGGTAATATAAGTTATTAAATCTTAGTGGTGGAATAACCTATAACTTCCAAATATTGGATTTTGAGTTGTCTAGCTTCTGCAAGCCAGTAAGCATACTATTGTTCTTTCTTTTGAAGACATGTTAGGTGAAGAACCAGAAACATGCCAATTTTATTTTGTCATGGAAACTTGCATTTATGTTCAATGTATTTTAGAAAATTTAAATAAATTTACTTATTTTACAATTAAAGGAGGAATACTGTAACTTCATTCACTTAGTATCCAAGAACTATATTCATTTGCTTATCTCTTTGAATGTATCATTTTAGTTTCCACCTTACACCTTCGTCCTATGATGCATTTTTATTTTTGTTACCAGATACCGAAGGAACTTGATTTCTAGATTTAATTTTTTCTGACACTAGCATTCCTGCAAACAGGATGTTAGCACATAAGTTCGTGGAGCAGGCAATAGATTCAGATCTCTATCGGAATAAGCAGAAATCTCAGCGGTCTTGGTGGTCATTTGGATGGTTGCTATTTGTTATATTCTTATTTTCGCACTCTATATCATCGTATATTTTGAATACTTCTACAAATATGAATGTATTTTTCCAGGACTGGCAATACTAGGGAGAATAGTGAACACAGGGTTTTCATGGAGGAAGACTGGGAACAATTGAATAAAATTATCGGCTATAAGGAGGGTTCTGACAATTATCTTATGGGCGCTGAAGATAAGGGTGTGATTCATCTTTGTCTTGAAGTTTACATGAAAAGGAATGCATCAAAGCTTATTGGGGAAGGTCAGGAGTGTCTTGCTGAGTTGGCCTGTGATGGGCTAGCTTGTAGCATGAAAACTTATTCGGAAGCAAAAACTTTTGACGTTAACCTGGGATCCTATAGGCTTTCTTCACCTTATGGTTTGCTGGCTGAGGTTTTGAGCCTTTTATGTTAATCCGAAAGCTTAATTACCTAAAGTCTTATATTCCTTCATCATTCTTATGTCAGTAACATTCTTGTAGAGCGCAAATACCACTGATTCACTTGCTGCAGTTTTTTCATACAAGCCTTTTGATGCTGAAGTTGACTGGAGTCTGGTTGCTAAGGCTTCTCCATGTTATGTTACTGTATGGTATCCTAACTACTGTATGTGTTATATTTATGTCAACCTTGGATACTTATTTGTGTCAGCTTTTGTAACAGTATCAAAGTGAATGGATAAACCAAATTGTGGCTTTCTTCAAGACCAGTGCACCTATAAGTCAGACTTTAGCTTCAGAGACTATAGCTGCTGTGCAGGTATGTTCTGTGGCAAGAACTTTGCTATTAATTCTTAACCTGTTAACCAGTCCCGTAATCTTAATTTATTTTTGGTTTTAGATGACAATAGATGGAGTCAAACGTACTGCTCAACAACAAGTCACCAGGGTGCTAGAGGAGCAATCCAGGTTTGGCTAAGTTGCACTATTTAAGTAGGTAGTTTTATTGTTATATTTTTTTGAGGAAGGAAAGGATAATTACACAGATCGGTAATTATCCATGTATGTTAAACTTGAAAACTATAACTTTACAAAGATTTATTGTTATAACTACCATTCAATTGATATACATGATCCAAAGATAAAATGTAAGGTCCAGAGTCCCAATAATATGCTTTATAACTCTTGTCATTTGGACTAGCATCTTCCCGCAATTAGGATTTATTGAGGATTTTTTTTTGTTTTGTCAGCTTTGATAGTGTTTTTTTGTTTTTCATGTATGAGCTACAATTTTTTTACAAGAATAAAATTGACAATCATGCTTTTGTAGGTTTTTGTTGGATTTGGACATTGCAGCTCCAAAGATTACAATCCCCATGAAATTTTGTCCGGATGACCTTCATGCGACTAAACTTCTTCTTGATTTGGGAAACTTGGTCCTACGCACTGAGGTTTTAAAATAATTTAAGAGCTTCTAAGAGATGACTTTGTTTTCAATCTTGATAACTTTTTACTTTCAGGATATTTGGGAGAAAGAATCACACGAGGACAAAGATTTATACGTCGAATTTAACTTTGTGCTTAGCGATGTTTCTGCATTCTTAGTGGATGGTGAATATCAATGGAGTGAAAGAAATCTTGATGCAGCTGTATATAAAGAAATCAGTTACAATTATTTGCCTGTTGTTGAGAAATGTGCAATTATGCTAAAATTTCAGCAGGTATATAGATTTTTTTGTTTATCTTGATAGATGCTGTTTCATAAAAAAAATATAACTTTTCAATATTTCTTATTGTTTTGCAGATTCAGTCTGAGAGTCCTTTCTATCCGTCAACAAGAATTGCTGTGCGGTTGCCGTCATTGGCTTTTCATTTTTCTCCAGCACGATATCATCGTCTAATGCAAGTTGCTAAAATCTTTCAAGAGGACGAAAGCTCCGACATGAATGTACACCCATGGAATCATTCTGATTTTGAAGGATGGTTTTCTCTTCTATCATGGAAGGTTATTTCTTAGCATAGCTATCATAGTATCATCATTGGCTATCTATTTGTCTAGTACCAACAACTGTGTTTTGTCATGTTTATTTTTCGAGACGTAGGGGGAAATTCTCATGTTTTGGGTACTAATTCAAACATCATATATGCACGTTTCTGCTAGGTTATATGCAGATGTTTGTTTGAGAAGATCCTACATCTCAGGCCCTCGCACGATTATGAACAATATACCAGCCCTCACATGATGCACTCTCCTCATGTTAGGCCAACGTACTTGTTGGCTTCTTGTCTGGCCTGGGCCCGAGCGACAGTATCCCACTTCTCTAGTATGAAGCACTTTCATGTGTGAACCGCTCGTTCCCCACGGAAAACGACACTTTGTTCTTCTTTAAGGAATTGATCATCGAGGCACGATAGATCACCATCCTTGTCGAGCTATTTAGAGCTATCTCTAGCCTCCAGACAAACCACGCCAAGTCCACTTTGTCCCTTTTGTCATGATGCAGCAGAAGTTGAGAGCTATGCCACAGAGCTTCATACCCTACTAGCGCCTTTCCGATTATCTGGGTCTTCGACTATTCGATTAATGCATCTGCCAACGAGGATGGATACTAGTGAAGAAACTTTGCGCTACAAGGCTGTAATTCTCTAGGGGCGACTGGTGCTTCGGGTCCTCTCATCTTTATCGATCTATTACATGTTAGTTCTCCACATGCGATGTTTTGATGAGCAGATTCATTTAGCTGAGTAGCGACATGACGTGTTGCGGGGTTCATCTAGAGGCGTGGCAGATATGTATTAGGCTATATCTGTTAGTAACTCGTGCATCCACATCCTCTATTGGACTAATCATGCCGTCCGTGCATGATAAGTCAGATGCATCATGGGCCACCTTTGGCACTCATTTTTGTTCACATGTTCTGAATGGGATCTCTTAAGTATCACCGGACCACACACCATTCATGCCTCCTTTTTTTTTGCAGGGTATAGCCTCAGTGATCTCCTAGTGTAGCTCCTATTCATTGCTTCCCTCGTATCTAGAGATAAGTTGATATAGAACAGAAATAATATTAATGGTCTTGTGCCCTAGTCATTGTTCTTTAGTTACGGACTTTTTGCCCTTTAATCTGTGTAGTTAATTACGAGCTTAGAGATTTCCTTGTGTTGAATTTCCTTTTAATTAGTTTTCCTTATATTAGGTTTGTTAGCCATGTGGTGTTAAAACCCTGTAAATACTCTTGTATGGTTCCTTTGGAACTCAGACTTGATGTAAAACTATCTGCTAATAACATATTCCTAAGTGGATTCAAGTCTCCATCAATTGGTATCAGAGCAAATTAATCGTTGATCTTTATCAAACAATTATGATCCTCTCTCCACAAACCCTAACTTCTGCCTTCCTCACTGCCGCTACAGTAACCTTGCTACAGTATCTCGTCCTATTGGTCATCCCCTCTTTATCAAAGTCGCTGCTAACAGACTGCTCTCAAAGCCACGATGTATCTCATCCACCTCGCCACTGCCACAACCACACTCATCACTCGCCATTGCACCACCCTCAAAGTTGCGCTATAGCTGCTGCCTGCTGCTTCCTGTTCTCGTCAGCAGATTGACAACCCTTCAGCCACAGTCGCCGCTGCTGATCTCCATCCTGACGGTTGCCCATGTGAGATCTCATCACAACATAACTGTTGTGAATCTGACACACAGCAACTGTTGCTCATTTTCTGCTACAACGCGGCCGCTGTTGCTGGCCTTCTGCCACGACGATGCTGCTTCTGCTTGCCTTCTGCCACGCCACCGCTTCAAACACCATCGATGCCTCTTGCTGCTGCTGCAACCGCCTTCTGGTTTTACTTCACAACCGACACCATCGTCGTGTCCGCTCACAACCATTCACGCTGCCAAGACCCACAGCACACAACTGTGCTCCGTCTCACACTGCCGCTCCCGATCTGCAATGCACACAAAAAAAATCACGGCAACACAGTAGCTGTCAAGGTCTGTCGCCTTGGTCATCAGTTTGTTTCATCGCTATAGCCTTGTGTTGCTGCAGCTAAATCAGCGAGTACCAACGCCACTCCCCTGCTGCCGCCCTCTCGCATTGTTTCACCAGCAATGCCAACAGCTGTCTACACCAGCAAATGTCTGCTAATGCCGCTGTCCACTACTGATCCTACTGCTGCTGCTTGTCACTGACGCAGCCGCCTTCAGTTGTGCTGCCCCCTTGCCGTTGCCGTTGCCTGCCGCTCACTGCTGTTGCTTTCTTCCTGCCGCTGTTGCTTGCCGTTGACGCTACTGCCTGCCACTGGCGCGGCAGCCTGCCGATGATGACTTCTGCTGCCGCCACTCTTGTCCCTGCTCAAGTGACACTGTTGCCCGTCGTTGCCGCCTACTGTTTCTGCCGTTTTCGTCCCTGTTCAAGAGAAGCTGTTGTCATCCTTCATTGACTATCACTGTCCATGTCGCTGCATTGTTGCCCTTGTCACAGTTTGTCACCTCTGCCTTGGAAAAAAAAGAGAAAATTGAAGGCACAATCGGCATAGCTGCAATATTGCTAGCGTGTTCGCTGCAAATTGTTGCCATTTCTCACCACCACAATAGTTGAACCTCATCACCATAGAAGGGGAAATCACTATTCTCGAAATTGGATTTTCAACGCATACTCTGATCCCTTTGAGCTTCCTCTCTTGTCTACAAACACTTTAAATGATAGCAATTATTTTGTTGGTCCATTGATTAAGAAGATTATGAAGTTCTCACCTCGGCATTGTCGACTTCTCTTCATTCATTGGGTTGATCATCTACCTATTGCAATTGCTTGGATTTCTGAGGCTGAATTTGTCATCTTGATATTGTTCTTCATCATCTATACTGTGTGGCAACTCGTCAAAGTCGAGTTTTCCTCATTCAAGGAGAATTGATGTAGAACAGAAATAATATTAACAGTCTTATTCCCTGGTCATAATTCTTTAGTTGTGGCCTTTTTGCCCTTTTGTCTATTTAGTTTAATTACGAGCCTTTTAGGGGTTTTCTTGTGTTGAATTTCCTTTTAATTAGTTTGCCTTATATTAGGTTTCTTAGACATGTGGTGTTATAACCCTATAAATACTCTTGATGGTTCCTTTGGAACTTAGACTCGAGTTATGAATATTTGCTAATAGCATGTTTTTTCCTAAGTGGATTCAAGTCTCCATCACAAGTTCATGTTCCGGAGGACCCCTCTTGCCGAGTCCGTTCCCAAACTTGTGGTTTTATCCTTAGACTAGTCGGTTTTGGTGGCATCATGCTGGATGAGGTCGGAGGAAATGGGGACGTTGACATCCGAATTTCGCTTAGCACTTTTGGTAAGAGGAACAAGGAGTTGCTTTCTCTCTTTGAGACGATCTCCCTTTACCAACCAGACATCACAGAACTAACGGATGGATGTGGTCTATCAGTCAGTTCTATGACTGGACAATTTACTTGCAATTGCTTCTAGCCGATACGGCCTCACACTTAGGATTGTTCGTGCCCTCATTTGGCAGACACGTGCACACTCAAGGTAAGTGTCTTCACATGGATTTTGAGATGGTGAGGATCCTTAGCAAACTGTACAGAGCTCGACGGCCGCACCAAGTCTTGACACCTATTGTGTACTATGCTGCGATGAAGATGAGGACATCACAGATATTTTGTTATTGCCCCAATGCCCATGTGATTTGGAGCCAGACGTGTTGTACGAGGATGTTTACTTCGCCGTTGAAACCTTTTGGCATTCATACATCTTATAAGTTCAGCGGCGATCACCGACCATGACTAGCTGTTCTATGGGCCTTATGGACTCAACGCAATCATAGTCTTTGGGTTGAGGGATGTAACATGGGAACATTGTACATCATGTGGCATTTTTGTTAGAGTGAGATACAGATTTATGTGTGTGGAATGAAAGAGGCTCATATTACTCGGGCTTTTGTTCTATTGTTTTTGGCCCACACATGTACATTTTAGTTTTTAATGCAATGTGGGTTTCCTACAAAAGATTAGTAGGCATCCTGTCATTAAAGAAAGAAAATAAATATTATATGAATAATGATATAAATCAATAAATTTATTTTAATAACCTTCGTAGTGTTGTCTACGTTAGTGCACTTCATGTTTTAAACCATTCCATCAAACTTTTCATGGTTCTTTTGAGCATAAATGGTGCGAAAGATATGCAGCACAATATTAGCAAGTATACTAGTCACATAAGTAATATAATCATGAGAAAGTGTGGATCACTCGAAGAATAGTTAATATCACAGTCTAGGTCTAATCAAGAAATTGAGCGGGTTCAAGAAGACTTTAGGTGTAGAAGCAAAGTGA
Organism: Pontederia paniculata; assembly: GCA_001647135.1. Lineage (NCBI taxonomy): Eukaryota > Viridiplantae > Streptophyta > Magnoliopsida > Commelinales > Pontederiaceae > Pontederia > Pontederia paniculata. The sequence goes on along the minus strand of LTAE01000461.1, from coordinate 74,176 downwards.
AAAGAAAGTCAAGATGCAAGGAGATAAAATCATAAAAATTGGGTGAAGATCAATTAAATTATATAATTATGGATTCTTCTATGTTTATGGTTGAGATGGAACTAATGATAAAGTGAAGGAATTTGATCAAGTTTCACTCTCCAACATTTCGGTTTTGGGTTAACTATTATGCCTTGAATATACGTGACTTATTTTTTTCGGTTTTTAATTCCACTTATGATCAGACCCAATGCATTGAAGTTAATTCCTTGCACATGTAAGAGTTCTTTCAATTTTTCTTAAACGACTTCACAAGTTAGGGCTCTCTCGATTTCTCCAACTTGGGGTATTCATGTAGAGGTAAAACTTAGATCAATTTCTAAGAAAGATACCCATATTCATAATTGACTCTTCGTTTCAGATAGAACACGACTCCTGCAATAGAAGTCAAAATTCAGAAAAGCTTTGAAAATAAACAAGAATGCTATCTTAAGTTCCAGACATTAAATTCAGTAGAGAAGATCCACAACTGCAGGGTTCAACTCGGTAAAACCTTAAACTAAACTACTCTATAATAGAGAAAACAGACATAGGAATAGTTTTTGGGTTCATCCAAAACAGCAGGAAATAAAGTATACAAACAAAACTCAGAAGTTAAGGAGGTCGTTGCCGGTCTCTCTCGATTTCCTGCGTGCACGATGATTGCCAGAGCTTCTCTTCTCCATAGCAGATAATTTTTTCCCAAGCCTTTTGCGATGCCTTCCCCAAGGACCCTTAGGCCTTACTTATAGGTTTTGGACGATGGAGTTCACGACCTGTAAATTAGAGTTCAAGGCTGAGGAAAAAAAATTTGTAGGGATTGGGTAAACATCAGGATTGCCAGTTCTCGTGAACCACTTTCATGCCCGTGAACATATCTTTTTCGTTTGCGGTCTTTTGTAGTGCTCGTGAACATCACTTGACAGTTGTTAACTTCAATAATGCATGTTACGGTAGCGCCCATGACAAAGTCTTCATGGCCGTGAATGTGCTGATAAAGCAAGTATGGTTCTGTAGTGCCCATGTTCACGTTTAATGACCTTTGAAATTGCTAATAGAAGGTATTTTCTGTGATAGTACACCAGAATTTAGGAAAGGAAAGTTTAGATCTTCAAACTGAAATCAGGAAGTTAACATAAGGTTGTCCGTATGGAGAGGACAAGGCTTCAGGAATAAAACTTAATAACATCTCATGTCCCATAAGCCAGACCTGATTACATATTTAAAGAAAGGTACAAATAACTAGCTACAAATTAGGGAATATGCATTAATGGATCATGAGTTAGTGGTCTCAAGGTTCCCCCACTAAGCTAAAATGTGGTAGCCTGATGCAATTGGGGATAATGGGAATGTGCTGGTGGTGGGATCATAATTGAATAATTCCAGCTCATTCAAGATCATCTCCAGATGGCATTCTCTGAAGCACCCACTTCCCCACTCTTATGTGCACAATTCCACGGTTGGAACAGTTTCCTTTGCTCCATGGTAGTTGTTCCATGTGGCTATTGGAGCGGATATCAAGGTTCTTCCCGAATGCTTCCATGCCAGATTGTTGGTGCTGGATAACAGGTCATTACTCGGTGAGTAGGATCTATAGACAGTTTCTCCCAGGTGGCACGGTTACAGAGTCCATCAGAATGGACTGTCGGCGTATCTGGCACTTGCGCATACCACTCAAAGTTAAAATCTTTGCGTGGCTTTTCAGGCTGGGCAACTCCTGACGAGAGCATACAGGGCGCGCTGGGCACCATATGCAGATCCCATGTGTGCTTTGTGCGGGACGGCAGAGGAGGATATCTCGCACCTGTTCTTCACTTGCCCAGTCGCTACAGAAACCTGGCGCCGCTCGGGGCTCATGGGCATCGATACATCAAGGACAGAGGGGTTCTGGACCATCATTACAGACCCATATCTCTGGTTGGCGACGTGCTTGGGTAGGCGCTATGACTACTACATGGGTGATTTGGCTGCAGCGCAACAAGACAATTTTTGAGAGAGCGATGCTATATAGAGAATATTGTACACCACATATCCTTCTTGATGGAGGAATGGGGCTTTTGCTAGTTTTTTTGTGGGTATTTGGAAAGGTAGTGGCCTTATACATACCTTTCGGGAGGCCTCAGCCTATACGGATTCTAGTAGCACACTTGTATATTCTATAGCCTCGACTTAATACAAATGGATGTCTACCAATCTTGTAGTCATCCTTTTCTTTCTCAAAAACAAAATAATACTAATAAAAAATAACAATTAATTTCTTAGAAAATCACATAAATAATAATCCAGCATTAAGAACAGGAATTCTATCATAGTATTCAAACTTTTCCTCTCTTGATCAGCCAATTTGTGGCATTCTCTTTTGATACAAGATGAACCAACCGCACTTGCTAAACACTAAATATTATTGAATAAATAAAAAATTTCTACTGATGTAAACCAACAAAAGAAATACTACTCCAAAAAAGAGCACCTCTTTGTACAGTGGAAGGAACTCGCCTGTCCTGCTCACGAACAGGGAGGCCTCAACTCGCCCTGCTTATGGGCAGGGAGGCATGTGCACTCGAGAGAGAGAGAGAGTCTGTTAAATGATGGTAACAGCGGTGAACCAGCAGCGACAGTAGGGAACTAACGGTGGCAGGTAAACAGTGGCGATGGCAGAACATCAGCAGCGGCAGGGCACAGTGTTGACAGCACGTCACCGACAGTAGCGACAGCATAGCAGCAGCATCTGTAGGGAGGCAGCGGGGGCGATAGGGAAGTAGGAAAAAGGCGAAATAACATAGGGCTTGGCTTCATGATGTATAACATCACCCATCAGGTGACAATGTCCAGGTAAAAAAGAACTGCCAGGATTGCTTGAGATGTACGTCTTCACCGATCTTATTGGCCAGTACGTGACAGCACATGAATGAGCATGGAATCCCAGCGTGGACGTAGAATCAGATGATTCTATGAATCAACATGCATTTTTTTCACAACATCGGTGAGACCTACAGGGACCCGTGGAGACATTTTATCGGGCATTCAAGACGTGCAGTAAATGAGGGAGTGCACACTCACAAGTCCTTCACTAGCCATTTTATGTCCACTGCAACCATACTATTTTTTAGGGTAAGCAATGTTATGTGGAGACTAGCATTGTACAACAAACTTTTTCTTGTTAGAGAATGAGGCTCGGGGTTGTATTTTATTTTTCTGGTGTTTTGGTAGTCTCAACCCCCCCATGTCTGGCTAGTATTTTAATACAGTTGTACAACTTTCTTTTCAGAATGATAACACAAATGGATGACCGCAACTTCGTGGTTATCCGTTTCTATCTGAAAAGCATATTATATCTTGATGCAACAAAAGTCTGGCAAGTTCACATTACTTTATAATGAAAAACATTTCATGTCTTGATGCAACAAAAGTCTGGCAAGTTCACATAACTTTATTATGAAAGCTGTTTAATTGGTTCTTAATCCTATTTCTTAACAGGGTGTGGGAAACAGGGAAGCTGTATGGCAGCGGAGATATGTTTGTCTTGTTGGTCCATTCCTTTACATTTTGGAAAGCCCTGTATCAAGGACATATAAGCAATATATCAGGTTTTGCAAATTTCACATCCCTTTTCTCGATAAAACGTAATTATTTATACATTTAAGATATCTATTGAAAGATCGTATTTCTTTTAGATGATTAACTCATAGGTTGAGAGTATCAGTTTTTAATAGTTTTTCAATCTTTTGTGTCAGTAATATTATTTTCTTTCGGAACTATGTAGGTAGATTTTATGTATTACCTTCTCCCCCCCAAAAAAATTCTATGTATTAATTGTGGATGGTGTGATGATAGTGTTACCCTGTAGCTCCACTTTTGCATTTGATAATGCTTTGTCTAGAATGGTGATAGCACCTTTTAAATAGTTACTTGACTATTTTATATGAGCATATGTTAATATTTTCAGTAGTTGTCGAGAATGGGTATTGCACCTTCAAAATAGTTACTTGACTATCTTATATGAGCTTACGTTAATATTTTCAGTAGTCATCATTTACATTGTAAAAAAAAGGTTCTATGGACCTGTTTGGCTTAGCTGATCCATTTTTTCTATCATCTATTTTCTTGGTTGCCCAAGTTTCTCTTATTATTTAATTAGCCAATTTTTCTTTGAAATAGTTATTTTGACTATTTTATAAGAAGCTCTACCAGCAGTAAGTTTGTCAAACGATTTTAGAATTTTATCTTTGATACTTATGAAAAAATTTTGAACATGTCCTAAAAGAAAAACCTAGTTTCAAAGTCTCATTTTTGCATATGCTACTTATTGTCACATGATCTCAAGGTCTCTGTGTTTCTGTTGTAGATACAAACATTGTAGTGCAGAACTTATTGTATTGTATTAAAGCTTTAATACCACGAAAATGTATTGAGTGTATATAAAAGCCCGAAGTCAAAGAGTTAGTGTGGAGAACCATCCTATTCACCCCCTGTGGGATACAATCTTCTCGCGTAGTACTTCTCTCTCTCAAAAGATAGTGCGGTTGGATGGGATGCGAATTTGTCTTCTTTTTGCTCATCAAGATGCGTCATTGGTGTTAAACCCATCATGATCTCTTGATTTCCAATGACTTCATTAACCTCTTCGTCTTGTGCAGTAGGAGCTGATATGATCTCAGCATCCCCCACAAGAAATAACTATTCTCTTCAATATTTGGATAAATAATAATTTCTTCAACAAGTTATTTATCTAGTTGATCATTGACTACCTGCGAGTTGCTAGAAGTTAATGTCAGAATTAATCAATGACTTTTGAGAGATTGGACAGGTATATAAAGTTCTTGATTTCATTATAGTTGATGACAATAGATTCTCCTTCACCGAGGTGTGGGTGTGATTACGAGGTTTGTTGATGTTGGACAATTGATGGAGAGATATTTTGGGTCATGGGTAGGTATTTTTTATCAACTGAAATATTTGGTCAAACCTCTCATTAAGTTGAAGCTCAATATTGGCGACATTGTTGGCCGGTTCCTGGGCCATCTTGATCCAGCGCAACCGGGTCATTTTTTTTATGGGGAGGGATGTCAGGTTGAGAGTGTTGTACACCACATTTCTTTTCTCCTTCGGGAGTGGGGTTTTCGGTAGGAGGGACTCTCACCTTTTCTTTCTCTCTTCCTTCTGCCGACCTGCGTGGGTGAGCTTTTACTTGTACATGATGAGTTCTCCATAGTTATATATATACATGGATGATAACTGCAATCTCGGTGGTCATCCTTTTTCCTCTCAAAAAAAAAATCCCTTCCAATCAGCCCAAGTCATGGTGTCACCCCATGTCATAGTGAGGCTAAAATACCCAAATGATGTGGAGCAACAACAGAAATAATATTGTCAGTTGTCGTAGTGACCTGAATCCTTAAATTTCGGACTGACATATGTTGGTGGTGATGTGAATTAAGGTTGACTGAAGCTATCAACCTTTGAAGAAAAACACAAATCTATGCATAAATGAGGATCTAAGATTCTGACGAAGACAACTTTATTGATTCATCATTCAATATGGATAATCCTTCTCCTGTTCATATCATTTTATATGGTTCCAAACGCTAGAATCATACTAAAGACTATGACTACTACAACTAGGAAAAAGAATAAGAAGACAAAAATTGAAACAAGCTAACACTCTTTAATTCCTATATGATTTAGGAATCGGAAATAAAAGAAAAACAAAATTAAAGCAAACTTCCAATAGTTTCGGTTTTGACCCTTTTTGGAGCTCATTGCGGGCATGCTGCACACAGAGCACTTCCGATTGGCGGCGGCCATGGGTGACATCCTTGGCCATCACATGGGCGACGTGCTTACAGTGGAATCACACAATCTTTTAGGGGGAGAGATGCTATAGCGAGAACATTATATATCATGCTTCTAATCCTATGATTTTTTTTTTGAAAAGAGAAAGGATGGCTACACGTTGTAGCTGTCATCCATTTCGAGTTGTATTAAAGCAAAGGGCATTTACAACTGTGTATGGTAGAACTACGCAGTGCGTGAATTCCCCAAAACAAAACAAAATCTGTCCAAAAAACGAAATAGAAACTATCCAAAACCCCATTCTCTAACCAAAAACAAAGCATGGTGAGTAATATTTTCAATGTAACAACGCTCCCCCCAAAAATCGTTCGGTTGCACTGCAACCAAATCGCCTATGTGGTAGTTAGAGATGTTGCCCACAGTCACCGCCAATCCGATCTGTCATGAGTCCGAAGTGCCCGTAATGAGTCCCAAAACATGTCTTCCCCTGAACAGTTGGTGCGGGCCAGTCCCAAGTGATAGGGCATGTGAAGAAGAGGTGGTTTATGCCCTCCTTTGAGAGCCCACAAAGCCACATGAAGAGTCAGCCTGTGGATCCCATCTGGCTTTGTAAACTCTGGTGAGAAGCCTATCCCGTCTCAAAACAACAAAGCCTTATCCCACTAGGTGGGGTCGGCTACATGGATCATACGATGCCATTGCACTCTATTTCGCGCAGTATATTCGTTGATCCATGTTCATGAGATTCGACGAGGTTTTACGTTGGCTGTCGAGGCCTAACACAACCCTCCTCCTTTATCCGGGCTTGGGACCGGCTATAAACATAATCAAGTGAAAATCTTGACCTTGAGCGGAATGCGTAGATGCCATGTGCGTAGGCAATCAACTCTGATAGTATCCGGTATTGCTCCTCCTGGAAGCAGCTGACGGTAAACCCGATTAGCCGAGTAATGACCTGCCAGCCACACCCAGCTATCTGCTCTGGAGCTGTCCGGACGATGCCCCGAGATCCAATCGAGGAGGCCTAGTAGGTCCTCAAACCGCTGCTCCGACAACCCACCTCTGAACTAAGGGACCCACACGCCTCCTCCTGTCCCTCCGGTTGTCGACTAGCACTCCTGAACTGTCGCTGAAGGGGCTGCCGGCAACGCCGTCAATCTGGAAAATGAAATGGCAAGTGTACCACCTAGTAACTACTCGTGGTTCCAGAACGAGAAGTTCGCTCCAGAACCTAAGGCTGCACAGAAAAGACGGTGTAACAGTGGTAGAATGGTGGATACACCTCGCCAAAAGGGTGAAGCGCCCTGTGGGAGGCGTGTGCGGGAGTCCCATGATAAGTCCTGGCCGATAACATCCAAAGAAACATCGCTCCATAGATTCTCTCCTGATCCCATGATCCTGCCAACCCAGCAAGGAGAGCGTAGTTGGTCCATCGAAGGTTCCTGACACCCAAACCACCCTATGATATCGGTTTGCATATCTCCCTCCATGCCACCAGATGTGTCCCTGAACTCTCTGCCTTGCTACCTCTCCAAAAAAATCTGCTCCTCAAAGTGTCGATACGTCTCTCCGCTCGTGCTGGCATCCGCAGGACAGACATGTAGTACGTGGGGAGTTAGAGCACAAATTTTATGAGTATCAGTCGACCGCCTCGGGAAAGCAGTCTCGAGCTCCAATCGTGTAACATGTGCTCCATGGCTCAATAACCGGAGTCCATCCACGGGAACCATGTGCCTGTCAGATAGGGCAATCCCAGGTATGTGATCAGGAAAGTACTGATGGGTGTGCACCACTCCTCTCCATACCGGACTGCCTCCTCAGTCGCCATGCCAAATGGGATGAAGGATGATTTGGCATGGTTTATCTGTAGACTAGAAGCCACTCCAAAAGGCTCTACCGGAATCATTGTCCACCGTGCCTCCGTAGCCGACCCCTCGATGAAGAACAAGGCTGTCCCTATCAGTGGAGAATCCTCTGATGACCCCGTTGTTGTATGCTGAGAAAGTACTGCGGGCTAAGGCATCAACTGCTAAAACAAAAAGCATGGGTGCCAAGGGGCACCCTTGTCGTACCCCACGTTGTGGCTGAATCCACCCCCCAGTCGGTCGCCCATTGACTAAGACCGAGAATGAGGCTGTAGAGATGCAGCGCTTCATCCATGATATCCAAGTCGGGGGGAACCACGTATCTGCAGAGAATGCCATAAAAACGACCATGAGACCGAGTCATATGCTTTTGAAAAGTCCACCTTCCATAGAAAGCCCTGTCTGTCCGTGCGATGCCATGCGGCAATGATCTCCGAAGCAATGGTGTAGCTGTCTGTGATGATGAACGCCGCTTGCACAGGGTGTATCAAGTCTCCAAAGCAATGGTATAAATTATCATGTTTCCTTTATCTAGTGTGCTGAATTGTGATACATGAATAGGAGATAAGTTCAATCAAGTTTTTAATTGCTTAGCTCCTCAAATCTTCAAGTGCACAGGTCGAGCAACTAACGTGAATTGAAGCTAAAGGGATAATCTAATAGAATTAACTAACTAAAAAGGAAACTAATTAAAACAGTTCTGCCATACACAGATGTAAATGTCCTTTGCTTTAATACAATTTCAAATGGATGACAGCTACAATTTGTAGCCATCCTTTCTCTCTTCAAAAAAAACTAATTAAAACATAACATATCAACTAAAATATAGGCTAAAGAAAATGAGAGATCTAATAACAAGCAGATCAGATTTTGGTCTAACGATTTAGGAAAGTTGAAACAGTAGAAATATAATTCAATCCTTTTGGTGTTTTGATTAATAAGACTTTCACTACCTAGCATGAAAAGAGCAAAATGAATTAATGTAAATAAGGGAGATATTCCCTATGGGTAGGGTGCATCTAAGACTTATTCTGTGCAACATATGAGACGAGTTGGAATTCAATTCTGGACTGATTTAATAAAAAATGTCACCATGGCTACTTTGGCTGACCTTTTACTTATCGATTCAAGCTCCCATTCTCATAGAAAACTCAACCAAATATCATCAACAAAAGTCTTAATATACAAAAACAAAAGTCAAATATCATGTCATTTGCCATTCAGCTAATGATTTGAGCAGCAATAGGAGTTATTCACTCTAATATGTGATTCTGGTGCTTGATGAATTCCTGGTTAGTTAGGGTCAAAAGATGCAGTTCCAACATTAGTCCATATAAAACACAAACGAATCAATTCCTGTTTTGTTAGAATACATCTGTTTCTAAACACCATTTCAGGGATCAACATTTGAAGAACCCTCTCAGAAAAAAAAAACATTTGAAGAACAATGAGAAATCAGCTCAACAAATAGAATGCAATTCTAGGAAGATTCATTTTACAAAACAATCATAATCAATTCTATTACAGCTTATGAACCTAAATGTCTAAAAATGAGATCAATATTCCCTTCTCAGAATGTAAACAGAGAAATCAACCTTTCAGCTTCATATGAAACTGTAACTGCTAAAACCACATTCCTCAGATAACAAGACACAAGAAACTCATATCTGATTTTATAAAACCAGGGAAATGATGCCCTTAATCCTCTTCTCAAATGTCAATAACAGAATAAGAAACTTCAGGATTACAAGATATCACAATTGTCAAGCAACATTCCCAACATTAATAAGCTCAAAACCAGATTTAAAAATCATAAAAACAAATATAATCCTAGATTATTATCATTCCTATGAAACAAAAAGTTTAGATACATGTTGCTGGATTTAACATTACGGAAAGGTCAGATCTGCTTTGAATACATGATCCATGTTACAAAATAGGAGATAGGTTAAGAAGAGCAAACTGTTGCTTCTCTCTCCATAAAAAAACTTCAATAGCCTCCTTCAAGCGGAAAGCTGATTCTTCTCCTCTGGTTACCGAATTCCAGCCTCTAGAATGCTGAATCCAGTATTCCTCCATTGCATCCTCCATTTTTCTCCTTGGTCTTTTGCAGCACCCTCTCATTCTTCTATTCCTCTCTTGATTGTGCCATTTGTCCCTTTGGAAAGGAATCTTCTTGACAGCTTCACAATGAAAAGTTGGATATACATCAATACCCCACATGTCAAAAAGTGAAACCGAGAGCCAGCTTGCTGTTAATCTCCCATTTTCACTTTGTTCCATCAAACCCTGTGTGCATATTCAGAGTAAAAATGTCTTCTCCAAAGGGAATTGGATAATTACATAAAACTGTTATTTGTACCATAAAGGATGGAAAAATCCTTAGCTCTGTAATTACACCAAGAACTTATTCCATATTTTCCAACAGAAAAAAAACCTATTTAAGTTCGAGGAAAAGCCTGTACTTCATCTTTAACAATTTTCTGAATTAACTACTGAAGAAAAAATAATTTGGTTTCAACCCTTGGCCGGTCGTACTTCTTTTCCAACGGTTTGAGGTGGTAAATCTATTCTGTGTCGCAGTCCCATTGATTGATGCTGTTACCAATCTTTGCAGATGTACAATATCAGCTTTGATCCTTTCAAGATAAACTATCCTTGACCTGAAAAAAAAATTATTAAGCCTCGAGGAATGAGCATGCTTGTGAAACCTAACCCACACTCAAGACTTCGAGGAGAAAGGGAGAAATTACCTTCAATCAGTTAAGGCTTCCAATTACATATTAGGTGGAAATAATATTTCGATCACCTAGATAGGTCACCCACTTTCTAGCAAACGTGGCCCCCACACATGGAATACAATGATTGAGCACATGGGGGGTTGACTGGTGCTGCTCAGATCAGTTCTCTCAACTTCGCATGACGGACAAGGTGCTGGGATGCATTGACCAGTTTTTATAGAGGCTTTTGTGGCAAAACGGTGGCCGAGGATGGGGGGCACACCTTGTTTCCTAGGATATGAATTTGCCTGATGGCAGATTGGAGGTTCATGACCTTCATGCCATGAGCTAATCCCTTCTCACATGCTGGGGAGGCTGCATTGCGGGGCCACTCATGGATTATGGGTGCTCTATGTTCTTTGTATGCCACGAATGTGGTTTGCACTTGGGATCCGATCGCAGGTCAGATGCTGTGCCTCTTCCTTCTGGCGTGGTGTAGTGACAATGATGCCATCAGTTAGGCGCCTATTTTCCGTCTCCATAGGCTTCGAAGATGCTTTCTCCTTTTGGGACCATGAGTGGATCCCCGGCCCCATTCTCGTTGGCACCTTCCCCCAATTGGTTGCCCTCGCTACACTTAGAGGGCGACTGTAACGTCATACTAGTCTGGTTCATTGGATGGATTTCAAAGGTTACGAACACCATCTCCAGACGGGAATTCAGCGATGCGTGGGTACCTGAGCTCATCTTCTCGACCATATTTCTGATGTACACCTTGATGGGAGATGGCGTGGGTACCTGAGCTCATCTTCTCGACCATATTTCTAATGTCCACTTTGATGGGAGATGGTTGGGTGTAGATTGGTGGTTGTTTCTCGGTTTGGAATGCCTATGCTTATTGCGTTTGCAAAGCCAGATTACCCTTGTTTAGCAGTCTATAGACTTTAGAGGGCTTGTGGGCCTCAGAAAGCTAGAATCTTCGCATAACTTCTGAAGTGTGATCACGTCCTCACTAGGGTATATCGCACATCGTTGGCCCCTATTAATCACGTCCTCACTACGTGTTTCGCACAGGGTCGGCCCTTCGTTCTATCACCACATGTGTATTTTGCTGGGAAGGAGAGACACACCACTTGTGCTTCGATTGTGCAGGATGTCTAGAGGCAGGTAGCTAGTGGAAAACCTTGATTAACGATCCTTCGAGTTTTTCTAAGCCACCTACTGCGCTTTCGGGATGTGCAGAAGGCGGCCACAATGCTCTTGGAAGTTTCCTGGGTTATCTGGCTTAAACACAACTACATAATCTTCAGGTTAGAAAAATACTGTGTAGAGAATATTGTACACCACACTTATTTTTTGGTGACATCGGTGGGGAGTTCTGGTAACTTTTTGTCTTCCACCTCTATACCTTCTTGTTATATCTTACACATGTACATTCTCTTGAATGCTGGATTAATATATACATCGACAAATAGTCGTTTCCAGTATTCCTTTTGCCCTTAAAAAAACCAATTTCACATGCTAAAAGTCTTCTTAAGATTTTGCATTTTGATTTGGTTCTTACTACATTTTTGCAGTTTACATGGAAAACAAGTACATCTGATCCAGACAGGGTACACTGATGGTGCACAGAATATTCTAGCATTGCATGATGCTGGACAATCTAATCAGAAGGAACGTCTTTGTGTTCCTACATTCTGTTTTATGTAATTTATTATCGGGATTCTTAAAACAAATATCCTAATTTAAGCCGCTTTCACACTACAGGTAGTGGAAAATTCCAATGCATTGATTTTTCTTTGCGATGACGATGAACAACGGAAAACTTGGCAAAGTCGTCTTCAAGGAGCAATATATCGAGCAACGGTAATCTTAGAGATTGATTTTGAAACTATATTAAAATTCTTTGTGCTTTTGTTGTCTTTATTTTCTATTTATGTAGCCATGTTTTTCTAGTTTTTCACTTACTATGGTTCCAATAGCTCATAGTGCACAAATATTTTCTTCATTAGAATTTCGTCTTTCATTATGCAGCACCGTTCAATTTTTTTTTCAAATGAATTTAATAGACGTGTACCCTAATTAAGTAGGATACACCATATGTCTCCTATCTTTTGTACCGTTGGATCTGAGATCTGTGGTTGACAAAAGTAAATAGGAAATATGAATCTTAAATAGGCTATTTAATTTTAACCGCCCACAGGAGATACGGTGTACCCTACTTAACATCCATTAAACCCGTTTCAAATATAACTAACACAAAGTAAAAAGTCATCAGAATACATCAATTACTTTAACAAGTAACAGCAGTATTAGAATTAAGTTTGCTAATCATCGGCCATGAGGCTCATGAAAATTTTCCTTACCCTTGCATGGGAGCAAGGGGGGCATCTCCTTCTGCTTGTGATTGCAGGTAGCTGGTTTGTGAGCATGAAGTCTCTCTGCTCCTACTCGTGAGCAAAAGAGGGTTCTAGGATAGTGAGGATATGGAAGCAAGATTTGGAGTAGATTTGCATCAATCATTTACCAGTAAACCAAAAAAAAACATTTACCACATGATTGATGGACATGCTGTGTCCACTGATCTTACAAGCTAACATGTGATTTTCTCGCGTGCTGGCTCGTAGTACTGCAGAACTTATAAAATAAGTTCACAGAAAACACGAGGAAAAGATACGCCAGTATGCATATCGAGTTCGACTGGAACCTTCGAACAAGCTTATCGACTGAAATGACTGTTGCAGTTTCTCGCAGAGAACAAAATTCAAAAGAAATCTTTGTTGCTGTTAAAATCCACCTGGCAGACAACAAAGAATAAGAGTTCCCAAGAAGAATAATTTTCTAAATTGAAATTTATTATCAAGCATAAGACTACCTAAAACTAAGAGAGGAGAGCCTTATTTATAGGCTTGCTACAGAACCAATTCTATTTGAAGTAGAATTATCCGAAGAGAAATTAAACTAGGCTTCAAAAAACCAAAATAAAAGACTCCAACTATAACTAACTCTTGTTACTACTTTGAACAAAAAACTATTAGAACTCCGATTCTTATTTTAACTAGAAACTTATGGACTCTTATTCCTACAATGAGTAGGACCAAAACTAAAATCCTAATAATCAATGTTGTGAAACACGTAAAACGGACTCAACATGGACCACGAAGGGTCTGAGAAAACACATAATTGTGTACACCTAACACGACACGGAAGATTCTACCATATTTTTCTATTAAATATACTTATAGATTAATTAGTATTGAAAAAAATAAAATAGTGCAATTTCTTTAAAATGAAGTAAAAGTTCCAACTTTTCAAGTTAGAAGTATCAAGATAACAAAATGTCAAAAAACATCTATATCTAATCCAACTACAACAAGTCATGGCATCAGGCTGATATGAAAATTTTAAAAACAACAAAAAATGAGAAGTTTTGAAACAACTGCATCTAAAAGTTCCTACTACTAGTTATAAATTCCCCTTGTGCTTTTTAACGGAATGATTTCTTCGATGTTGATTCTTTTACACAATGGCACCAGTTTAGTTGCCTTCAAGACTTATGTGATCAATTTATTCAGGGCTCTCCTTCCATAGATACCCTTCCTGATAGTCCATCTGGAGATATTGATAGGAAATCTCTAAGTAGCTCGGCTTCAGATGTCATGCTAACAGAGAAGTTATTCGTCACTGGCGTCCTTGATGAGTTAAAGATCTGTTTCAGCTGCAATTATGAAGTAAGGTCATTTAAGTATATTGATTTTTTCATTTGAAGTTGTCTTACATTGGCTGAATGGTCCAAGATGTTTTCCAGGGTAAACAAACTCTGAAAGATGTTCTATTGTGCAAAGAGGATCACCTATTTGAGTTTCGAGCAGCGGGTGGCCAAGTAAGTTTGTTTGATGAGATATCCTTTTCTTTTACATATTCTATCACTTGTATGTCTTCTGAACTTACGGAAATTCCCTTAAATCAGATTGAGCTTTCAATCAAGTCGAACACTATCCTTATTGGAACTATTTTGAGATCTCTCGAAATTGAAGATCAGTATTGCTGTAAAGAACTAGATATGCCAAGATATCTTGCAAGATCATTTGTTGACAACATAGAAAAATCAAGGTCATCTTCAAGTGGTCTTAATCAAGAGGATATTAACAGGAACTCATTGAGCAAATCTGAAAGTGAAGATAAGTTTTTTGAGGCATTGGAGGATCTTGAAACCCTGAATGATCATCCATTGGGTCAGAAAAGCATGCTCAAGTCCTTCAGCGCCCAACGCTCCTTTCCATCTTCAATAATTTTTCTGCGACCTCCTAATTTTTGTCGTATTCCTGCTTTAATACCTGATGTTGATTTGCCAACTGGCAGTTTGAGCTCAGAAAAAGGTGATGGATTTCATAGTTTTGTGAAAGCTCAGGTGATTATATATGATCAGAGGTCGCCTTCATATACCAATGTGGACAACAAGGTGAATAGTCCTGGTTTTCTTTTCATCCATAATAAGTATCAAACTAATTTTATCATGCTTGGGCCTGAGATCGTTGAAACATTATTGTCAGGTGATGATTAGTCTCGCCACATTGTCATTTTTCTGCCACCGGCCAACCATTGGTGCAATTTTGAATTTTACCAATGCAATTAACATTGTCGATGGAAATACTGATTCTGAAGAATTTACTGGGATGACTTTGAACACTGTGTTAAGTACGCCGAAAAGTGCGTCGAGTGAGAAATTTAGGACAGAAGAGCCTGTGGTTAAAGAATTGGTTTGGAAAAACAAAACACGAGTCATTTTCCATCTTACATTGAATATGGACACAGCACAAATTTTTCTGATGAATGAAACTGGAAGCTCACTTGCGACTTTGTTGCAAAATAATCTAGTTGCTGACATCAAGGTTTGTCGATTCCTTTTATATCCTCATAGGTTTCTAGTCTTAATTTGTTGTTTCTCAATGTTACCTTGGAAGTTTAATTTTGCCTGTAGGTGTTTCCATCTTCATTCAGAATAAAAGCTGCCCTGGGGAATCTGAAGATTAGTGATGATAGTCTTCCTGACAGCCATTCATACTTTTGGGTTTGTGATATGAGAAACCCAGGAGGTAGTTCATTTGTTGAGGTACTGTATGACTAGTATTTGTCAAAATTACTTTTTGGGTCATATACTACTTTCGATACTAGGGATGAGGACATGTTTTGGCATGGAGATTTAATAATAATGGATGGAGATTTACTTTTAATAGTAGGGTAACTTCCACTACCTGGCTTCACACATCTGTTATCTTTACCAACAGTTTTAATACAAATGGCTTTAGTCATCCTCTCTCTGAAAAATAAAAAATCTGCTTGGCATACCGCAATATAATGTCATGTCGACGAATAAAAACTAATGCATCTGGCAGAACAAGAACAAAATGAAATAGGAGCACAGTCTCTGCGCTTCATTGCCCTTGGTATGAGATTGTAGTGGAGGGGAGGGGAGGGGAACTTCCCCTCGAAGAAGAGATAAGACTACAACCTACAGCTATCCATATATGCTGGGCTGTGAGGAAGAGATAAGACTACAACCTTCAGCTATCCATATATGCTCGCTTCACAGCCCTTTACTTTACCAGAACTCAAAAACTACCTGATTGTTATGTTCTTTTCCTATATTAATGTGGAAAAGATGGACATTTGTACTACTCTTCAGATTTGATATTACACTAGTCTGTTAGAACCCGTTTGGTTGTGGAATTAAGATGCTAGGAATTGGTTTTGATATTCTTGTGAAAGGATTATATTCTTATAATATTAATGTGATGTGTTTGGTTGATTAATTGGCATTCAGATGATCAAAACTAAATAATATTGGATTGAAATGAGGACGGGAGAAAAATAAAATAATAAAGTTTATGCTTTTTTGTTTAAATTATAAATGTAATACCTTTAAAATAAATTAACACCTTTTGATACACAGACAATTATGATGTATATGTTAAAACTATTAATTACATTAAGAGAAAAAATAATAGTAATTCTCGTGTTAAATAATATAAAATATATTAAATAATCATGCAAAACAATTTTAATTATACAAATAAATATCTTTTTAATAACGTATGCTCGTCCACTTTATTTTATTTTTAATATATATTTATATATATTAACTACTAACTAATTATGATATTATAATAATTAATAGTACTTGGTTCACTTGTTTTTATTTCCCGCTCGATCTATTTTTAATAATATATTATTACCGACAGCACACATATGTACATTTCTCTTCATTTTACATATATCTATGTACATGGATGACTAGACATTGTTAGTCCTCCTTTTGCCCTTCAAAGAAAAATATATTATTACCCAATAATTATGATAATATATAGTCAATTAATACTTAAAGTTGTACTAATTAAATATTTTATAATATTATATTTTATTAGCATTGCACTTGTGTGCAAAATAAGATAAATGCTACAACATAATTAATTATAGTTGATCATGTATTTATCAGTGTAAAATAATACAACAAAGCAAGTTTAAAGAAAGGTTAGATGAAAAATTGGTGGAACACCAATGTTTTGTTCTAAGTTGAAGAACCAGTAGTGGTTTTTAGATTTCAAGGTGGTTTTGAAATTTCGAGATGTTGATCAGAACGATCTTATCATTTTCTGAACCCGTTTGTACTCTTTTCGCTGGAGTAGAAAGTTATTCTTCCCTCTAGTCCGCAAACAATATGGCTTTAATCATTTATTGAGCTTTGTTCTATAGTTCCTAGGGGTGGAAATTTCGTAAGTCATGGGCAAGCTTGTGGCATGTTCCATTTCTTACCAGAAGACTTTATCTATGAATTTTTCATAACATTGGTGTACATACCAGTGTGGAGTAATATACATGTCGCATTAAAATATGATGTTACGTTGTATACTATCTGGTACATGATAGTTTAAAATCTTTTTTTTTTCTTGAAGAGGGAAAGGATGATAATCTAAAATCTTGATTTATTTAATTTATTTATTCTGTTAGTTCACTAATTTACTAGATTGTATTGCTTTTTTAATCATGGTATGAATATGTTACACTGATATCATTCTCCACAGTTCGAGTTTAGTTCATTCAGCATTGATGATGAAGGTTTTTCTGGCTATGATTATAGTCTAGTTGGGCAGTTCTCAGAAGTCCGGATTGTGTATTTGAACCGCTTTGTAAACGAGGTAAGTTATTGATAGCTCAATTGTCCCTCATGGCCATTCAACTTGCTCATTTTGGGAGGATCTACGTACAGGTGGTTGGTTATTTTATGGGCCTAGTACCTAATAATCCAGACACTGTAGTTAAGTTGAAAGATCATGTGACTGACTCCGAGAAGTGGTTTAGTCAGTCTGAAATAGAAGGATCTCCTGCTCTGAAGTTGGATATTTCTCTTGACAGACCAATAATTGTTTTGCCCAAGCGGACAGAGAGCATGGAGTAAGTATTTTGGGACAAATTTTTTGACTTCTCTATTTTTGGTTTCTATAGATGAGGCAAGAACATCTTTTTGGGCTTATCAAAGCGAATTATTTGGTTGCAGTTACTTAGAGCTAGACGTGCTTCATATTACAGTGAAGAACACGTTCCAGTGGCTTGGTGGTGATAAGGATGACTTGAATGCTGTTCATATGGAGACTCTGATTGTTAAGGTATGTTTCATTGGCAGTTTTCCTGGGGTTGGACCCTCCTATTCTAAGTGTTACACAGAAAGCCTTTCTAGGTATCTTCGTCTATGTCATCTTTGATAATGACTCTTATAATGACCAAGGGATGTGCCAAGACCTTTCTATAAGCACGTGTATCCCTTTGCATGAACATAACAGAAATGTTGGCAACTCTTTTTCCTTTTGAAAAATATTGAATGGGATAAGAACACATTATCTATTTTATTATGTTCAAATTCTCAGATTACTCCCCTTTCAAAAAAAAAAAAAATCTCAGATTACTGTTTCCTTTGAAATTTTTTGCCTTTCTTTTGAATTTTATATTTCATGAGTGAAGGTTGAAGACATCAATTTAACAGTTGGTAGCAACAATATATCTGGTCAAACAATCATCCATGATGTTGAGGGGATCTCTATTGTAGTCAAGAGGTCATTACGGGATTTACTGCATCAAATTCCAAGCACAGAAGTTACTGTTCAGGTGATTCCTATGGTTTTAAGATTTATGTTTTGCTTTCCATATTCTGGTAGCTTATCTGATATAGGTATATTCATGTTCTTATTCCATTTTCATTTCGTCAGATTGATACCCTCAAGGCAGCTTTATCTAATCGAGAGTATGAGATAATTACTGAATGTGCATCGTCCAATTTCTCAGAGACACCTCACATTGTGCCTACTCTTGATAATAGTATTGGAAGTTCTGATAAAGATGCACTGACCTCTGTAAGACCTCTTACTGAAGCTTCTGTTGAGCCTGAAACCCAGAGCATAGGAGCATGGATAACAATGAAAGTGGTTGTTTCTATACGATTGATTGAGCTTTCCCTGCATTCTGGATTATTTAGAGATTCACCTCTAGCTAGAATCAAGGTATATTTTGTTTATATATTATTGTCTCAGTTCTAATCTGAGAGTAAATATTAACATGCATTATGCCACTATTCATCCAAGTGTATCTGATATACTGCACATTAATTTAATGGATTATGTTGAAGACATGGAAAGGGATATATGGGTATATCTGCAAACAACTCTCTTTGGTGTATCAAAGTAAGGGCTTAAATATATCAGTGTGAATACATTTACTTATGGCAGATGTCTTTTTAAGAGTTCATGCACATGACATGGAGAGGTTATGCTAAATGTGATGGACTTTTGTTATTTTTGTTACACTGTTGTGTTTGAGGAGTGGAAATCAGAAGATATTATGGAATTAAGACTAGCATATGCAGGATTAGTTTTTGAGGTGGAAGCATCAATAGAAAAATGAGAGCTGAAATCAGGGAATAAATGAAGTAATGAATAGGAAGTTCCATTTTATTTTTGCATTCTAAGAGAGATGAGTTCTTCTGCTCTTATGATCATTGTTCACATTAACTCTATGAATCTAACTTAAGATTGTAGTTCATCTAGTTCCTTCACAGTAACTCTATGATCCTTGATTTGATTATTTCAGGCAATGGGAGCTTGGCTTCTCTACAAATCTAACTCGTCTGAGGAGGGTTTTCTCTTCGCAACACTTAAAGGTTTCTCTGTCATTGATGATCGCGAAGGAACCAAAGAAGAACTCAGACTTGCAATAGGAAATTCTAATATCATACAGTCCACGCCTTTTCGTTTTGAGTCCAGTGATGATGACACTATTCATCCATCGGATGATTCCAGTGGAAAAGAATTACAGAAACAAGCACCATCTATGCTTATTCTTGATGTCATATTTAGAAAAGCTTCAACAAAGATATCTTTAGGTGTTCAAAGACCAAGATTGCTCGTGGCCCTTGATTTTTTACTTGCTGTAGCTGAGTTTTTTTCTCCTTCAGTACGGAACATCCTATCAGATGAGGACAATACAGACCCATTACACATTAATGATGCAGTAATCCTTAATTTTCCTACATATATCCAGCCTTCTCCCATTTATTCTCTCTCTCCTCAAAAACCTTTGATAGTTGATGGTGAAAACTTCAACCATTTCATATATGATGGAAAAGGTGGCAAACTATATTTACAGGATAGGGCAGGCAAAAATCTCTCTTGTCCCAGCTATGAATCCATTATATATGTGGGAAATGGCAAGAGATTGCAATTTAAAAATGTCACGATAATGGTATCCTCGTCCTATTAGAGTTTTGAACTTCTAAAAGATATTTCTTTTTGATAGGGTCAAAAGATATTTCTCATAGCTATTTTTGTTTGCATCTCATTCCGCAGAACGGGGAGTATCTAGATTCTTGTATATTTCTGGGAACCAATAGCAGTTATTCAGCGTCAGAAGCTGATGGCGTAATCCTTAAAGGAGGGAAGACAAATGATTTTCTTGAATTTCATGAGGAAAGAGCAGGCTCTGTGAAACCTCAAACAAATCATTTGTCATCAGAGATTGAAGTTGAGCTGCAGGTATTCAAGTGAAGTCATGTTTCTGATTGTCTTTTTTCTTGAAAGGGAAAGGATAACTACGAGTAGGGTAGCTATCCGCTCGTGTAAAACTGGAGAGTGAATTGATGTTTCTGATTTTGTCAATTTATCCTGGTTAGCATATATTTATTTTATGTGTTGCATGTTCTCTTCTAATGTCCCAAAGAGTTTAGTGTCTTAGGGTTATTTTCTTTTACCTTCTCTGAACCTTAATCTTTTTACATTTAACCTTAAACTATAAAATTATCCACTTGCCTCCATAGTTTCTCTTTAAGTTGACATTTAGCTCCTTTCATCAAATCTTGTTTTCTGCTATTTTAAAATTTTAATTTGTCAAAGTAAAATTTCACCCTTTAAGTTTATACAGTTCGAAAAAATTTATAATTTATTTAAATGTCATGGGTTGCTCTTGAGCCCTTGACTCCACTAGGCTTCTTGGCAGTTTGTTCACCAAGACATGCTCTTTTCGATTGTGGAATTTTGGATGAAATTCGAGTTTGTGTTGCCTATGGTCGTGCCTGTTGTGTTCTCGTCAAAAGCAACTTGAGGTGCCAGCCTGCACTTGAGTCGATTTAGCACAAAACCACATATCACATGTGATGTAAAACAATATTAGTTTTATGGGTCCTCTGCTCTAGTATTTGGTCTTTAGTATTGTGGGCCTTTAATATAGCCCATTAATTAGCTTTCTCAGTTATATGGTACACAGGGGGTTTAGAACTCTATATAAACCCTGTACTGGTTGTATTGGAACATTGTCTTAATGAATGAAATCTATTTGCTTTAGTTTATTTCGTAAGCGGATAACTTAATTAGGGTTTTGAAGTAGATTAATTTAGTAGATCTCCATCAACATGCTTGAAAACAACACTTGCATTTGATGCTGGAAAAGTACAATCTTAGAGGCAAGGAGATAGCATGAGCTTAGACCTAAGTGAATATTATTGTTTTAAAATTTTTAAGTAGTTAAAATGGGAAAACAATATGGGTGATTTACAAGAATCTTCCATGTGTATAGCTAGTGGGGTTTTGTATAGTTTTTGTTTTATTTTCCGGAGTTTCGGTCCCGTAGCTCTCCCATACACAGTGTAAATATCTTTTTTTATCTTAATACAACCGGATGGCTACCTGTCCCCCTCCAAAAAAGAAAATAAAATAAAAATCTAAAACACCTAACATAAATTGATGGAAGAGGTAATTGTCGAATAAAGAAGTTCTATTGTTGCTGGAAAATGTGCTGCAACCAGAAGGTTTTATTGACGATAACGGTACAACATCAGAATGACCGATGACAATAGCGATGTTGAAACAAGATATAGGGAGATTGTGACAGAAGAATGAGGCATTGTGGTGTAGACATGAACTATATCACAATTTTACATTCTCAAACAAATGATATAAAAGAGTTTTGCCTAGACTCTTGTTAGCAAATTTGAGCAGCAATGGCGTAGTAGAACAATTTGATACTCCCAGATATGCTAGAATAGATCTTGGCCTTGACTCTTGCTCTTGTTAGTGGAGTTGAGTAATGGTGGCATGGTGGAATCAGCGTGGCAACTTGTATCAAGGGAATCAACAATGCAAAAAAAAAAAAAAGTGGGGTTGTTTTGTGACAATCAAGGAGCTCATGGGAGGACGATGATTCTATCGAGAGCTAGAAAACTAATTAAATATGTTTGATCTTATGCCTACGACCCCACCTAGTGGGATAAGGCTTTGTTGTGTTTGTTGTTGTTGTTGTTGTTGTTATGCCTACGAGTATAGAGGATGACTGCCCTTTCTTGACATATTGCAGGCTGTTTTAAAGTACTCTCACATTACAGCACTCCTAGCTGATTAGCCACAGCAATCTTCTTGCCATAGTATATTGAAGAGATTACTCACCATGCTTTGTTTTTGGTTAGAGAATGGGGTTTTGGATAGTTTCTATTTTGTTTTGGATAGTTTTTTGTTTTGTTTTGGGTAACTCACGCACCGCGTAGTTCCGCCATACACAGTTGTAAATGTTCTTTGCTTTCAAATGGATGACAGCTACAATTTGTAGCCATCCTTTCTCTTCTCCAAAAAAAAAGTATATTGAAGAGATGTACACACAGTTGCAACTGCATGTGCGGGGTCGGTAAGGAAGATGGCACCAACCTATTTTTTACTACTCATGTTTGACCGGATATCAATTAGACCTGACCGATACGTTAACTTATCAATGGGACATTAAGCTATCCGATAAGATTTTAACCTTGTTCGGCTCGTTGAGACCCATCAAACCATAATGGATGACCAATAATCGGATGGTCAACATACTTAGACCTATATTTTTTTCGTGCTCAAATTGCATTGTGAACACTGCACTACGTTGTTCACGATGCATGGTGTGCACTTGTGCATGCGCAATGTGCACAATACATGATTGATATAACACTTACTTTTTTATATCATGTATAAATCATAAATATTTATTTTTGCTGAAGAAAAGGTGCATATGTAGTCCTCCGCATTGTATTAAGCCACAAATCATAAATAATTTTAATATTCAATATGGTTAAGAGCTAACAGAAAATTATTGGATGGCAACTGAATTAGCAAACTGCTGATATTGGGATATCAGACATTAGAGAAATCACTTAAAAATCGTGTGTAGTTCGATATTCGCGGCAGTCCTATATTAGACCGGACAGGCTGTTTGGGTTGGGCAGGTCTGGCTGTCCAGTCTTCTAAACACCTCTAGCTGTAGGAGATATGGTGACGGGTAAGCTTGGAGGATTTAGCTAAGCTCACTGGAACCTTGTTGGGGTACCTTCCGCAGTAGTAGGACACATGGTTCTCGCCTATGGTGTCCCACGAGCATAGTTTTGGTAGTTTTTGTCTATCAGGATTCAACTAACAAGGCCATACTTGGAGGAAAAAGATTCTATATTTAAAATATTGTATATTTCCCTTTCAAACAAAATATTGTATCTCTTTCTTTTTTTTTTGGCTAGAAAATGAGTTTTTATAGATTAGTGATACCTATTTTCTTTTTTTCTTTTATTGATACATGTACATCTTTGCAGTTTTCCCATAAATAGAATACATACACATACTAGCACTTGTCTAGTCATTTTTGCACCCTAAAAGAAATCATCAAGATAAGAAGGTTAAATTTAAGTATTGATGTTAGGGTTTCCATGAAGAGGATGGATCTCAACCATGGCAATATGTTCTACATCAAAAAACTAGGCTGTGATGACAATTTATGTAATAATGACTTAAAGTATAATATCAAACACTAATAAACAAGTAACAGCGCTCATCCAATCATCGATACTTGTTATACAATGAGGGATTAAAAATAAGTTCATCAGACTATCATCATAAAAAAAAATTTGTTAGTAGTATTAAAAGCTTATTGTTTGCGTCACTGACACTGGTCATTATTAAATTTCTTTGCAGGCTATTGGATCAGAACTTACTTTTTACAACAGCTCAAAGGATGTTACTGTATCATCAGTACTTTCAAAAATTATGCATGCCCAGCTAGATGTATTCTCCAAGTATGTCATTGCTTTCCTGCATTGCATTTTATAGAGCCATGTTATCCATTGGTAATTGTTTTGTTCAACAATCTGTTATTCACATGTCTACCTGTCAATTCTCTATTATCAATGTCTTATGCGGACTAGCCAATCCTAGTCCTTTAGGTTCCTATTTTATATGGTAAAATATGAAGAATTTTGAGGCTGAATCCTGAATAGGGAAACTATAGAAGAAATTATTGACGATTCAAATCAATCAAAATGTTCTAGCAGATGATATACAACAATCCTAACATTATCGTAATAGGACAATTGAAAGTAGATGGCATGATTTATGGGGGATACTTTAACAAAACAGCAAACCTAGCTCAACATGTTTCTCCAGTCTCATCTTGATGCAATAGGAAAACTGAGCTACGCAACTTCTTGTTAAGAATATGTACCAGTTAGATATGATAACCACATAATGTTCACAAATCTAACCATTCTACAACTTCTTTTTGACAGAATCTTTTGTCCAACCATTTTTTACATTTTTGTGATCCATGTTGATTGTGGTTTATTGCGAATTGAGAGTCTTCAGTGACCATTCCACTTGATTTGCAAGTTTCAATGATGATTTTCAACTGAATGAAATTTCTTTTTGCTCATTATTATTTTTACCCTTGTGATAATAATATGAAAATGGAAGTAGAGCTAAAATCGTCTTCCGTTCATCTTGATCCCTTGATCTATGGTTCTGGACTACATGGCTGATCTCGCTACCTCGTAGACAAAACCCCCAAAACGATAATCCCTAGAGAATATCCACACCTCTCGGTGATAGTCTCTACCCTTTTTGCTCTGCATACTCTCGCTAAGAACCTCTCAGCCACTCGCAGATTCCTCTCAATGGAAGTATATCACCTCTCGGTCTTTATCCTCCACCAAGATGAGAGATAAATGGCATTCTACTTAAAGCTCTACTCTCCTCTCGGACTAGTAGCGTCCTCACAACATTTTCCACCCTCTCGGGCTGGGTTGCAATAGCAAATGACAATTTTTTTTTTTGAAAGGAAGAAGGGCGACTATACAACTTGGTAGTCACCCGCTTGTATTAATGCAAAAGGTGGAGCATGTACAAATATGTAACGGAGAGCAATAAAAAGGCTCTCCCAAAAAAACAAAATCACATGAGGTGCTAGCCCCAACCCCACTCTCTAAGTAGGAAAAATATGTGGTGTACAATGTTCTCTATATAACATCTCTCCCCCTCGAAAATCACACGATTGCGCTGAAGCCAGATAGCCCATGTGGTGGCCATGATGCCTGCCCATACCCCTTGCCGCCCCGTGCGGCCCCGCATGCCAAGGGATTCCCAGAAACTGGGCGCTCCTGATGTGTCCAGACCTGTGAATCCCATGCGCCGCCATACCTCCCTAGCAATGGGGCAGGTGAAGAATAAATGTGATATGTCCTCATCAGCCGACGCACATAGGACACATGTGCAGTCCGCCTGTGTTGCCCATCTTGCCCTGTATACCTTTGTCAGGAGTCTGCCCCGCCTCAGCAGCCATGCGAAAATCTTGACTTTCAGTGGTGTGCGTGAGCGCCAGATACATACACTATCAGAACAGATGTCCTGTGGAGCTGGATCTCTGGGAAGCAGCTGCCTATATATCCCTCTCGCCGAGTAGTGACCTGACAACCAACACCAACC
>LTAE01000461.1:0-36413 GCA_001647135.1 Pontederia paniculata | reverse complement strand
TAACAATCTATGTTGGTGTGGTCACCCCATGCCTCGGAATCACTTTGCAATTAGTACACCATCTTTTATCAGGATTCCTTATAAAAAAGAAGTCAATCTGAGACCTATGAGTTCCACTTTTGTATGTGATTAGATGTTCCTCTCTCTTCCTAAAACAAGTGTTGACAATCTTAAGGTTGTATGCTAAAGAAAAATCAATAATAGTTTGTCCTTCCTCATTCAACTCCCCAAAATCAAAATCACCATGAACCCTTGCATGTGGTCCCGCCTCTTTACCCACATGCCCATTAAGGTCTCCCCCAATAAAAACTTTCTCGGCCGGCGGTATACTTTCAATCAATCCCTTCATATCTGCCCAAAATTTCTCCTTGAGATGTGATTCTACCCCTACTTGAGGTGCATATGCACTAATAATGTTTATTGTGTCCTTTTCAACAATTACTTTCACGGATATGATTCGATCCTCAATCCTTTTAACTTCCACAACATTCTTCCTCCATTCTTCATCCGCAATAATAGCAACACCATTTCTTCCCTTTACCTTACCTGTATACCAAAGTTTGGAACCATTGACATTGATCTCTTTACTTCCCTCTCCTGCCCATCTAGTTTCTTGCAAACACAATATATTAATCGCTTACTCATTACTTGTGCCACCTCGAAATGTTTCCCATTCAACGTCCCAATGTTCCAAGAACCTAATCTGATCTTACTCTCATAAACTAGCTTCTTTAGCCGCCTCCGTCCATTAGAGTGTGGTAGCCTTTGCTCATTTAACACTGGATTCAAGCGAGGATGCAGCGGCCCTTGCTCTCTTCTCACTATACTCGAGCAATACAATGCGTTACTTACGGGTAACGACCTAGCATTCACGCAATTTCTTTATCGATCCATGTTCATGAGATTCGACGGGGTTTCACATTGGTTGTTGAGGCCTAACACAACCCTCCTCCTTTATCCGGGCTTGGGACCGGCAATAAACATATGTGAGTTAAAACAACCCTGATCATACACTTAAATAATTTTCATCGATATTAAGGCAAGCAGTCTGTAAGAGTAAATGATAAGAGACTAGTGGGTCATATTTTATTAAAAATACTTGGAATTGGAGACCGTAAATAGTGTAAAAAAAATGACAACATGCAAAAGTTCTAGGACTAGAATAACTGTATAAATACTGCACATTATTTTATTATCAAATGTCAGGGTTGAAGTTTGATCGAGAGGTTTCTTTGTATCTTTCTAATATCTTCAAATGAATGGTTGTTAGATATGTTATTGAACCACATTTTACACTTCATTTGATCCCTATTATTGGTCCCTTAGTATTGAAATGGATTCAACAGAAGGCACTTCCCCTGTTGAACTAATTGAAGTCCAACGGTGATCAGCACAAGTGTGCATCTCAGATCTTGCATTCAATGCTGTCTTGAGAGGTTGAGGATTGGTATCTGATTTTTCTTTTGCCTTTGTAATGAGAATATGAAAACCAGAGTCACGAGATGTCAATTGACTGTTACTGGTTTCTCTAGATTTTCCCTTTAAGGCTCCTAGTATTTTCTCTAGATTTACCTTGTAAAACTCTGACCAGGAGTTGCTCTTGATGGCTGGTCAAATACAATGCCCTCCCTAAGGTAGGTGAAGTTCATGACACCTTTCCGAACATCGAGTAAAGGGTTCTCAATCTAAGTTTCCCTTCTCTTCATCCCAGTATAATCTATCATTTTGAAGTAATACAGAAATGCATTCAAAACGTTTTCCATGTTTCTTGCCTCTATGATGGCCTTCTCAAGCTACTTTTTCAACCATATTTTGCATTCTGCACTTAGATTGCAGACGAATGCCAGGACTCTTCATGGGTTAAGGAACAAAACTTAGCTCCATGACATAGCAAAAAGGCTCTGCAAGAAAATATTACTTATGGTATACAACCTTCCCCTTAGATGTTCATAATAATCTGTTCAGGAGTTGGCATTCTATTCTCGGAGAGGAAATTTAACATCACATGTAGGATTAGCTTTCGTTTCTTGGAATTACAGACCTCATATTTACTTTTCTTTTATTTGTGATGAAGATCATCTGGCGGAAACTTCTGATTATTGTTTAAAGTTCCAAATAAAATAGGAAGTCATGTGTAATCTGCAGGTATCAATATGATCTAAATGCACCAGGTGCTTCCACTCAAGTTCGCATGACTTCCACAAGAGATATGAACCTCAACCTTTCTGTTTCTAATGCAAACATGATTATTCAAGCTTATTCCAGCTGGAATAATCTTAATCAAATTGATGGATCCTACAATATGATGGTAAGTGATCTCTTGTAATCAAAGTGGAATATGGGAGTTCATGGGTTCATTTTACAGAACTATCTTCATGCTATATCTTACTCCTTGCATCTCAGGAAGCAGTTTCGCCTACACATAGTGAGAGATCTATCATCAATGTGCAACATAGGAGAAATCATTACATTGTTCCTAAAAACAAACTTGGTCAAGATATATATATACGTGCCACTGGACATAACAAGATCTTAAACATTGTCAAGTTGCCATCTGGAGACAGTAAGCGTGTAAAAGTTCCAGTTTCCAGAAACATGATGAATTCCCATTTGAAAGAGAAACAAGGTCGGGTAGACTGGTCTATGGTGACATTTATTATTGCTGATGCTGAGGTAAGACTTTGCTGTCATTTTGCTTTCTTCATTGACTGCAAAATGGTACATTTTACTGGCAAACAAAAAATGATGTTCAATTCTTTTTCATCTCTGCACCAATACGAAAAATGGATATCAAATGTGAATCTCTCTATGTTACTAAACTAGGAAGTTCATGTTTCTGGATGAAGTATTCAGTTATGAAGTCAAAATAATACGCTCTGCAAGTTCTTGTACAAGAATAAAACATATTTGAAAGTTGTGGCACTTTCATGAGCACATGCAGTTGTGCAGTTAATTTCTACCTTCCTTCCGTGAAACTGGGGTTTCATATTCCTGAAGTTGGTCTTCATTATTAATTTTGAAAATAGTTGTGGAAGAAGAAAATTGAAAAACCTTCAAATGATGAAGTCTGTTTTGGCATCAAGGATATAGAACACCTTAGAGTTTCGCCATGAGGGTTCATCTTCTGAGAGAAAGGTCTGACTTTATATGTACAGGTACCAGTAGATGAGAGAATAGGTTCACATGAATGCATGTTGGCTGTTCGTCTTTCCACACTACATCCTACTGGGTTACTGCAGCAGCAACAAAGTGCCAGGACATGCGGCATTATATCCGAGCATTCCTCATATGGCACTGCTACAGTGGTTTGGAACGAGATGTTCTTCTTCAAGGTTGACATTGCGGTATGTAAGAAAAAACATTCGCTGTGTTTACCAGATAGAAATATGCCTATCATAATTGTAGCTGAATATTAGGAGTAATTATTCTCTTATTTTCATCTAAAGTAAGTCATTAATTACCTTTATAGGTGAAATGCATCTAAGATTGTTAATCTTGTGACGACACTCAATATCTGTTCGCATGACATGTTAGTCACTTCAGTGGCATTATCACTATCAGAGTAGCAGAAGAAAACCAGGATTGCAAAAAGTCAGGCTGGTTGCAGTTACCTAGCTTCATGGGGAAAAATAAAAAAAAATCAAATTAAGTTGAGAACTTACTGTATTTGTGTCAGATATAGTTGACACTCCACCCACCCGCACAAAGACTTGTGTCAGATATGCATAGCCAATAAACAAAAAGATGAGTAGTTTAATTAAAAGACTTGGCTCAAGGAAGGCGTCGTTAAAATCCCTTAGATGTTCTCTACATTCCTCCATAGTAGGAGGGACAGAGAGAGTCAGCAGAGGATGGATAGAGAAATAAATCAAAATTACATTTAGTAGGACGTGTTTCGCTTTCTTTCTGGGGCCTTCGAGCTACTTTAACATTACTGTGTTTTACTACAATAAAACAAGCATTATAATTTGCGCTAATTCATGTGTTTTACCCCAATGGCACAACTGTATATTTTGCAATTCTTCATGTGGATGAGTAGCCCTTGTATGAGATGGATACATGAAGCATTTTACTGCTTCAGTATGAAGATACTCAAGTGCAAATAATAAAAATATTGCCTTTTTTCATGAGAAAGTGAAAGATGATTTTGCGGCCGATCATCCACTTGTATTTATGCTTTAGAGCAACAGTACGAGTATCTACAAGACAAACGAAGTGTAAGAACAAGAGGCTAATGTCTCAATACTAAAATCTCCTCCCTTAAAAACAATTTTGTTATTTTTCTAGAATAAAGACAATTTTGTTATCCTTTAATGTATTTTTATGTTCCTCATTAATTTTGATTTATACTTTAAATTTGAGCTCTAAAGTACCAGTCAAAAGTTACCTAATAAACTTCACGGAACTTAAAAATATTTGTTATTGGTCTGCATGGAGTTTTGACCACTGTTTTTATTGGAGGTTGAAATCCAGATGACAGCATAACTATACACGAATGTTGAATTAACTTGATATAAAATTCAATCAGTTTATGCCTCAACTTTTCTCCACTTGTTTTGAACTATAGAGTTCTGATGGTCCCTGTAACAACTTGTTTATTGATAGGGGAAAGGATGACTGAGCAATTGTGTTTTTTTTTCTTTTTTTTGAGGGGGCAAAAGATGATTGCCAAGAGTGCGATCATCCAGCTTTATTGACGATCAAAAGATGTTACATGTGAGGGTTACAAAAGAGAAATGACAGTGCACCCCATTCTCTATCTATGCATCTTGCTAATGAGATAATGTTCTCAACAGACAACCTTTCCTAATATAAACGGATTTCAATACATTGTAGTAATCCTTCTTTCTCTCAAAAAGAAAAAAAAGCATGCTGCCTTTCCTCTAAAACACTGTTGTTCTGTTGGAACCAAACATCCAATATGCAAAATGAGTAGTGTGCAGTTTTCGTGAGACATACACTTGTATGTTCTGGTTACTTCCTCCAAATCTTCGGAGGCATCCAACAAACTTGGAATATTACAGAAAAGATTTAGTAATTGTGTTATCCATTCAAGTGTATATAATCCAAAAAGTTACCTACAATCATATGTAGAAGTATTTTAATGAACCTCTAAGCAAGAGCTAGTTGTTTCACATTTCTGTTGAAGGCTGAATTGATGCTATTTTCTGTTTTCGACAACCTTAAGTTCATATTGTTTCTAAGTAAGATTATCTGCATTACTAGGAACTGAGCATTATTAGTGTATATGCTTTTTCCTTCGTTCCTAGCTAACAAAGTTGTCTTTTAACCCAAAATTGAGTTTCTTATAATGTTCAAATCATAACTATGTTTTGTTATCTGATCAGGATAATTACATGGTGGAATTCATTGTGACCGACTTGGGAAGAGGTATTGATTTCACTTATTTGCTTCCATTTTATTGTGCCATGTGGGCGATGTTTTCGAAATTTAAGAAAATAAATCAAAAGAAACAAAATAGATAAAAAGTAATAGGACAGTGGTTGAGAGTTTATGCAGTGATTTTATCACTTAATACAATTCATTGTGTATCGCAACTGTCCCAAATTAAAAACTAGACTTATATGGGAAGTTTTCTGGGGGGCACCTTAGGCACTTGAAACCTTGATCACAGATGTTATATCTAAACTATCATGTGATGTTTTAACAGGTGAGCCAATTGGGATTTGTTCTTGTGTTCTAAAACACATAGCTGATGAAGCTCCGTTTGGTTCAAACTTGTATGACTCGAAATATGAGTTGAATTGGAAGACTCTTTCCTTGGCGGAAGTGAAAGTGAGTACTTTGTTCTTTAATATATCTTTCCAGCACCATTTCTTTTTCATGGGTAACGACTTACTTCTATATGAACATCTGATTTCAAATTTAATGAAACTAACTCTTCTATTTGTTGAGTCAGGGGTATCAGGGAAGTAATGGTGATGAAGATCATGGGAAAATACGATGTGCTGTGCTAGTTCAATCCAGATCTGAAGTAAAAGGTGACGAAAAAGACCTCCAGAATTCCTACAAGGCTGGTTATATTCAGATAAGCCCTAGGAGAGGACCATGGACAAACGTGAGGCTGAACTATGCTGCAGCTACTGCATGTTGGAGGTTAGGCAATGATGTTGTTGCTAGTGAGGTGACCATTAGAGATGGTGACAAATATGTCAACATCCGTTCTTTGGCGTCTGTTACTAACAATACAGATTTCATCCTCGATTTACGTTTGAAGTCTAGTGCTTCCCTGAATCTGAGGTCAGAGGAAGCAAACAATATTGTTGACAGAGTACATGATGATAACATAATTGAAACAGATGAGTTCTTTGAAATTGAAAATTTTGTTCCATCTGCTGGTTGGGTAAGCTGTTCTCGACGCATGCCAATTACAGATGAGCCTACTAACTTCTCTTTGGAAGGTCCGAACGAGGTAAGCTAATTATGCATCTTACATGTCTTTGTATTATAATAGTTTTATTTTATTGTTCAAATCATGTTTCTTCCAACTTGTGAACCTTTTTAAAACATTTTACCATTTTCACTTTCCTTGTATCCATGAAGATTACTATAACTGAGATGGAAAAATGTTACATACTTGCATACACATGTTAGCCGTCAAAGTGATATGTTTGACACTGGAGTACCAGGCCCATTGTGGTTAGTGGCAACAACTGGTGGTATTTGCAATTTGCAAAGATGAAATGCTGTAAATCTGAAGTATTATCTAGAGCATCTCAACTCGTCTTATCCTTATTTTATAGCCCATTGTTAGGATTTAGGTGAAGGATATTAATTATATAGGCTAGCATCAACACATAGTGATACAAGAAACATAGAATAAGTGATTTAAAGTCTTATATTATGTCTTTTATTGTTGTGTATCTTATATCATATAATAGACTTTGGGATTTGTGGGAATGTTCCAAGGATGTGATTGGAAACTAGAACTAGTCTTTGGATCGTTAAAAAATAAAATAGTATAAGTACTTGGAGACAGATTGTATATCTTGTATAACACTCGATTATAAATAGTATTTATATAGTTTATTAAGTCATCATTACCTTGTAGGTGAAGTGCATCTTGGTATCTGCCCATCACCCCATTATCGATGTAAAATGTAGAAATATTTGAATCATAACTGAAATAACCAAATCCCAAAGTTATTTTACAAAAAAAAGAATTGATATAAAAAGGTTATTTTCTTTGGTGTGTTATTTGTTTTATTGTAGTGTGTCATTTTCCAGTAGGAGCTGTTAGACACAGACCATTGTCCATCACCTTTCTTTTTTTACCAAATAGAGTGAGTGTTCATCTTTTTTATCTCCTTTCCCAATTTGTTGGTGGCAACTTGTACTCCATTTGAATACATATGTGTAGGGGACTCCTATTCACTGTTTTCTCTGTCAAATATGTGTATAAGATCCCATATACTGTCCTGGAAGGTAGGAAGCACATAACTGGCCTAATTGATGGGAGAAATGTATAGCTATGGGTTTGTATGTAGGGTGTGTATGCGTGTATATATATATGGAATGAGTGATGTAATGAGAATGTGTGTCAGACACTATATGAAATAAAATATCTGGTTTTCTCCTATATGGTGTGCTGAATGTGAGATGTGTTCATTAAGTTTTAACCCTTGGCTTTCTCAAATCTGTAAGTGCACAGATCGAGTAGCTAATCTTGGGTATCATATCCACAGTGAATTGAAGCTAAAGAACTAATCTAACTTAGAAAAAGAACTAACTAAAACAGAAAACTAATGACTAAACTACAAGCTGAAAACTGACAAGGAAGAATATCAGGTTTTTGACCAGAAATTAAAAAAATCATATTTCAGTAGGGAATGATAAGTATATTTGGTATTTTGGTTGAAAGGAAAGAATTAAAACTAACTAACAAGGTAGTGAAGTAGGTTAATGCAGTTATGGAATGATCTCCTAGGGATAGGTTTCATCTAAATAGTAATCTGGAATAAATCTGGACCCATTGAAATTGAGTTTCAATCGAGACATATAAAACGAATTCAATGTGTTTCCACAAAGCCTTGGCAGCAAAGATGAAGTTTCTCAACAAATCATTTAAGACCAAATCAGCAGCTCATTGAAATTTACATGGACATAGCTATATCATAACCTTTCGGCGAAGATGGGGTTGCAGAAATTTGAGGCAAGTCCCTGTGTTCGAATGTAGAACATCAACCTTTTAGCATTCCATGCAGTCCCAAATCGAATAAATCCAGCTCACATCAGCAATTTCATATCAGCATAAGAGACGCATAAACTCTTGATTTCAGAAGGTGGTTTATGGTTATTGTTCTTTCAAACAACCTACAGAAAACGAGTAAGATTACTCAGCATTAAGTACTTCTATGTGTAAACCAGCTAAAGAAATCAACCATGAGATTAAAAATCAGATAGCTCAAAGTTTGAATCAGAGCAAGATAGGATGCATCCTGTTATCCTTTCAGATTCACAAAATGAAGAGGCAACCTTCCAGCTATACTTCTTGAACATCCAGCATTACAGCACAATTCAAATCAGATATAGAACAACCAAATAAATGAAACTGATAATGCATTGAAAACAATTGGTTTCATAGTTATCCAGATTACATTCAGATTACACAATCCCTAGGAGATAAAAGAATTTAGCTACACATCTCTGAATTTAACATTACAGACATAGTATTGTTCTGCATACAGTACATAATTCAGAGTATAAAATGAAAAGACAAGATTTAGAATGACAAACTGCAGCTTCTCAGCAACAGCTCCTTCTCCACCATCGAAATTCTCCAAATCAGGTGGAATTCTCCAGTGTGCAGCTCCCTTCTTTTTTTGAGAGAGGAAAGGATGACCCCCGGTAGTGCGGTTGTCATCCATGTATATATATAACTATGAAAATGTTATGTACAATTAAACGCTCTCGAAGGAAGAGCGGCAAAAAGGTGAGAGAAACTGAGGATACAAAGCGTCCTACCCAAAACCCCACTCCCGAAGGAGAAAAGAAATATGACGTACAACAGCCTCAACCTGAGCTCTCTCCCCACAAAAAATGGTCCGGTTACGCTGGAGCCAGATAGCCCAGGAACCGGCCAAGAACGTCGCCAATAGGGGTCTCCACCCCTGCCTCCGGCTCGCAATAGCATGTAAAGGCCGCCAAAAGTCCTTTGGCTCTGAAGGGAATGTGAGAAATCGGCCCGTCTGACGCCAAATCTCCCGCACTATCGGGCAGCGAAAAAACAAGTGCGTGATATCCTCCACTGCATCCTCACACAAAACACAGGATGTCTCCGCCTGAGGTGCCCATCTCGCTCTGTATGCCCGGGTGAGAAGTCTGCCATGTCGCATGAGCCAAGCGAAGATCTTGACTTTAAGAGGTATCCGCAGACGCCAGATAGGTCTGCAGTCCATCTGAAGCTCTGTCGGAATGGTGGCATCGGGGAGGAAATGCGAATAGAGTCTGCGGGCCGAGTAAGGCGATGGGTCCCAAACCCACTCATCATGTCGTGTGGGGTCTGGCCGGAGTGGGGCGATCCTCTGGTGGAGTAGTAGGAGCTCTGCGATGCGCTGATATGATAGAGTAGATCTAAACACTGGGGTCCACTAGCCGGATCCCCTACCGCCGGCCTCAGACCATGAGTCTGCCACTGATACTGCCGGGTGTGCCGCTAAAGCCGATAGTCGGGGAAAAGCGGCCTGTAAAGTATCTCCCGGGAGCCACTCGTGCTGCCAAAAGGAAAAAGCCTCCCCAGAGCCGAGCGATGGCCTCATGAGTGCGCGTACTCGTGGAAGTACCGGTGCTACTCCCCTCCAAAAACCTGAGGCCCCTCGTGGGAGAATGATCCTCGAATCCCAAGATAGCTCCCGACCATAGCACGTGGTGAAAACCTTTTGCCATAGACTATCCTCGGGACCCATGATGCGGCCCGCCCACCGGGCTAGAAGAGCCCAGTTGGCGTAGCGGAGATCTCTGACTCCTAGTCCTCCTTGTGATGTGGGTCTGCAGATACTTTGCCACGCCACCAGATGCACTCGTCTGTCCTGTCCACTGCCTTGCCAAAAAAATCTGCTCCTCAGTGAATCAATCCGCCTAATAACTGCTCCGGGCATCCGAAGTACTGACATATAATATGTCGGAAGTGCTGAAAGAACCGACCGTAGCAGAACCAAACGGCCACCCCTCGACAGCAGTCTTGAGCTCCAGCCCTGAAGTCTGTGTTCTAGTCGTTCAGTCACCGGGGTCCAACCCCACGAGCCGATGTGTCGATCCGATAACGGCAAGCCCAAATAGGTGATCGGTAAGGAGCCAATCGGTGTGCGGAGTTCCTCTGCGCAGCTAGCTGTCTCCGCCGCAACCATGCCAAAGGGAATGAAGGCCGATTTGGCATGGTTGATATGAAGACCCGAGGCTGTCCCAAAGAGCTCCACCAAAATGGCTATCCGTCTTGCTTCAAGAGTCGTGCCCTCGATGAAAAAGGTTGTATCATCCGCATACTGGTATATCGGCACCAGACTCCTCGCAAAGCCACCAATGATCCCGGCCCTACAGGCTGCCTGAGTGCATCTAGCAAGAGCATCCACAGCCAACACGAAGAGCATGGGGGCCAAAGGGCAGCCCTGTCGAACTCCTCTCTGTGGCTGCACCCATCTCCCTGACCTCGTTCCGTTGACTAGGAGCGAGAATGAAGTGGTAGTAATGCACCGCTTCATCCAAGCAATCCAGGTCTCCGGGAAACCGCGGACCTGCAGAGCCTGCCAAAGAAAAGACCATGAGAGCGAATCATATGCTTTGGAGAAGTCCACCTTCCATAGAAATGCTGGGCAGGCGGTTCTCCTCCAACTTGCCACTATCTCTGCGGCCATGGTGTAGCTATCAGTGATGCTACGATCCCGGATGAAAGTTGACTGTGCTGGGTGTATGAGGCCCGGCAGCACCTCGCAAAGCCGATTCGCCAATACCCTAGCCACCAAGAGGTAGATGGCATTGGATATGGCGATGGGCCTGAAATCCTCCACACGTTCCGCGGGCGTGCGCTTCGGCAGCATGAACAGTAAGAACCGGTTGAGGCGCTCGAATCCCCGGTTCCCACTGACAAACTCTTGGACGACCGCCATGACGTCCCCCTGACCACCGACCAGAATTCCCGGTAGAAGAAGACCGGGAAACCATCCGGGCCTGGGGAGGCGTCGTTGTTAAGCTCCCGGAGGGCCCGGAGAACCTCAGTCTCCGTGATATCCTGTATCAAAAAAGAAGACTGTGAGTTAGAAATCTGAGGGACCTCTCCTGGGGTCCACCGCCATGGCCCCATCTCCCGTCGCCGGTACGCCTCCCTGTAATAGGAGGTGATGGCTGCACCGATAGCCAAGTGACCAGATATCCTCTGACCCTGCACCTCGATGTGGGCAATCCTGTTCGCCCTCCGTCGGGAACTCGCGTATAGGTGGAAGAACCTGGTGTTGGCGTCACCCTCTTGGAGCCAGATCTGCCGTGAGCGCTGCCTCCACTCGACCTCCACCTTGTCCTCCAGCTGGATGGCCTGTTGCGCTTGGTGGCGGTCCTCCACCTCTAGGTGAGTGAGGTGTCGTGAGTCCTCCACACGGTCAAGCCGAGCTATAGCCTCGAGAG
The DNA here is from genome assembly GCA_001647135.1 of Pontederia paniculata. Lineage (NCBI taxonomy): Eukaryota > Viridiplantae > Streptophyta > Magnoliopsida > Commelinales > Pontederiaceae > Pontederia > Pontederia paniculata. The sequence continues at coordinate 24,779 of LTAE01000461.1, read as the reverse complement.
CCTCCGCCCTCCTCCGATCTCTGGCCTCTCAGGTCGTCCGCCGAAAAGTCCGGAGGCGAGATCGCAGGCCATCCAGGCGCGCTACCAAAGTCCTGGCTGTCGTATCCGCTACGGGGACCCTCCCCCAGTGCTCTGCCACTAGCTGATGGATGCCATCCTCCAACAGCCAGGATCGCTCGAATCGAAACAGAGAGTGCTGAGACTGACCGTCGTTGGACCGCCAAAGTAGGGGGGTGTGGTCCGAAAACGGTCGGTCAAGTGCCTGGACATCAGCCATCTGATGTGCCTCCGCCAACTCTATCGACCCAAGAAACCTGTCGATCCTCGAACGAGCTCGTGGTGCGGCAGTGCTTCTCCATGTGAACCTGCAGTTTGAGGCCGGGAAGTCAACCAACGACTGCGAGTCAATGAAGTCTCTGAACTGCTCTGCCCCGGCATCCCTCCCCTGTCGTCCAACTGGGCGGTCGTCACTGTCCAGCGTGACATTGAAGTCTCCCCCAATCAGCCAGCGTGCATGGGGGAGGTGGGCACGGACCCCACTGAGCTCCTCCCACATGCTACCCCGAAGGGACGCTGAGCAGGGGCCATAGACACATGTGACCAAAAAAGAGCTATCATCTGACAATGTCCGAAGATGAGCCGTCAAGCAAAACCTGTCTGTCCAAGAATCCTCCAGAGCAAACAGATCAGTGCGCCACCCGAGAATACAACCCCCAGACCTGCCCACCGCTGGAAGAGTCAGAAATCCTGTCATATGTTGTCCGCCAATCTGGGCCCACGTCCTCTGGCAGCAGTCAGTCAACTTGGTCTCCTACAAAAGTACCATCTCCGCATCCCATTCTCTCAAGTAACATCCTAGGATCCGTCTTCTCCCTGGATCCCCCAACCCCCGAACATTCCATGTGAGGATCTTCATTCAGAGACCGTCTCCTTCTCTCGAGTCTCTCGTCCACTGGCCGATTTGTCGAGGACCCGTCGTGAACGCCGGAGGGTCGGGCGGAAGTCCGCTGCCGCTGCCACCGCTAAAACCTCCTCTGGATCCCTCCCGAGGAAAGGGTCTAGAGGCTCTGGTGTTCCCTCTCCCCGCTGTACATCATTGGTCATCTCCTGAGGGGTCACCGCCTGCTGACCCGTTTCCAGGGGCAGCATCGGCGATGGCATCTGCTGGAGCTGCTGACCCCGGCGATGATAGCAGCGTGTTGGGGGTGACGCCACTGGCTGCTCATCCTCCACCAGGGTCGCCGGAGCTCTCAGATCGAGCTGTTGTGTTGTTGGAGGGCCATTTGATGGCCCTGAGCTCGATTGCTGAGTGCCAATTGGGAGTGTGGGTGGCTCCAGAGAGAAAGAGGGGGTGCGATGGAGAGGAGATGGGGGGCGCTGGCCGGCCGTCGTAGGATCGCCATCGGTTGCAGCTCGTCCGACGAATGGCGTGTTCCGCTGGAAACCCGAATTTGACAGTGGCTGGTATTGATGGGCTCGGTGGTTTGTGGTGATGGAGCTGGCTGGGTTCGGCCCCGGTGCTTTTTGTTGTTGGGTGCGGCCGAGGCTGGATGTGGGAGTGGGAGTGAACTCATCTCTGCAGCCGGCAGGGAGTCACCACGTGTGTTGGTGCTTTCGTCATCAACCTCCCGCCGCGCTGCTGCAACCTCTGGTACTGGAGGTCGCCTCGAGTTCGTCCGCCTCTGCTGCATCGTCACCTCAGCCCATGACGCTGCCCGGGGTGCCGCCTGGATTGTGATAAGAACAGACATGCCGCCTGGATTGTGATAAGAACAGACATGCCGCCTGCCTGCAGAATCACCGATGCCGGCAGCGTTGCATTCCCCTGCATCTCCACCTCCACCGATACTGCCGACATGTCCGGAGAGCCGGCAACGGGGATGGCGATGGCGGTGGGAGTTCCGAAGCTCCTGGCAATGGCCGCGACTACCTCCGGCCTGAGTAGATGGAGAGGAAGACCTTGCATGTGGACTGTACACTTCAGTGGTGGCGGTAGCACCGTTGCTCCATCAGATGGTCGCCATTCGCGCCAGTGAATGTTGCTGCCGGGGCGATTTTGAGTGGAGTCGCGAGCAGTTTCTTCCGCAGTTGCGTCGTTGCCGGGACGAGCAGCCATGACCTTGGAGACACCCTGCTAAGGTGAAAAGGGCTCGCTGGTCCGATTGCCGCCACGATCGCTGCACGGAGCTTGAGCAGGTCGGGTGGCGTCCCTATTGTTTCGCCTATCACACACTCCTTCAAGAAGTCGGCCGACGCCTGCAGTTCCGGTGACCATGGAATGGATACCGTTCTGCTGCCTGAGATGATGGTCGCCGGAGGGGGAGAAGGAGGGGAGGTCCGATCCAGTTTCCTTGAAGGGATGCACTCTGCTCGACGATGGCCATCACCCCCGCATCTGAGGCAGCGGACGGGTTTGGAACATTGGCGAGCTATGTGACCAATCTGTAGACATTTGTAGCAGCGTTCACCGGGAGAGGGACCCGGTTTTCTGCTGGTCGCGCGAGCGGAGAGGGCAGGCGAGTACGTGAACCATCCTCCCCCAGCGGCTCGAGGCCTGCGACGCATCGCTTCACGGGGCTGTGCTCAAATGCCGGCGAGATTCTCCACGTCGAAACGGTGACCAGACAGCGTGGGGTAGGGAGCGGAGGACTCCTCGTCACCTACCGCGGCAAGCTGTCGGCGCCCGGCGACTGTGAAGACGGCTAGGGTGCGACCGCCCGGCGAAGGCGTCTAGGGCAGTGTCGTTTGCGCGTGCTGGTTCAGGTAGAGAGGATGGTCACGGGAGGGGGAAGGTGCGGTTGGGGGGGAGGAGAGGAAGGGTCGGTGATGCACGTTGATTCCAGCAGGGAGGAGATCGCGAGAGAGGGGAAAGGAGGAGGACGAAAGGTGCGTTGGACAGGAAGGGGATGGAGGAGGGAGGGAGGGGCGGTGGCGCCGCCGGGATGGGGCTCCCGGCGACGTTAGGGCTCAGGCGACATTAGGTCGAGAGTGCCATTGGCTCCCCCAACTGAAATGATTTCATCACTTGAACTTTGTTTTGAGGACTGGATGGTGGTGTAGGAGGCATGAACAGAGTTCCTTTCCTTCAGAAGCTCCACTGGTAATTATACTTGACGAAGAACACATGAGAGGTTATACATTCTTCCAAAAAAAGTAGTAGTCTTGGTGCAGATTGTACATTGCAGCAGGAAAAAACATTTAGAAGTTTGCAGATGTACATTAATGATCCATGTATTAGAGGAAGCCTGTGTCCCTTCAGGGGAGGTTACTTGGACTTCTTAAGTTGGGGTCACCAATAGAGGACCATGCAGCTCCCTTCTTCCAAACCCTAATGCAACTTTTCCCTCTGAAATCAGAACTGGGAGGGGATCCCTCAGAAAGCAGCCTCTTCTTCTCTTTTATACTTCCCTAGAACCTTTTGATTCTTCTCCCGGCCTCTTGATTGTGCCACCTGTCCCTTCAGAAAAGGAATCTTCTTTTGCAGCTTCAAAATATGGACATGTGGCAGCTTCAGCAAAAACAACCAAAAAGCAGTAGATACTTTTTGAGAAGGGAAAGGATGGCTACACGCTTCGGTAGACATCCATTTGTATTAGAAGTAAGAATTTGAAATATTTACATGTGTGTTAGGGCCATTAAGGTGCCCTCCCAAAGAAACAAAACTATCCAAAACCCTAGTCTCTAATAAGAATAGTTGCGTGATGCACAATATTCTCACTATAGCATCTCTCTCCCTCGAAAATGGTGCGGTTGCGCTGTAACCAGGTCACCCATGTGGTGACCAGTGTTGTCGCCCATGGCCCCCGTCCTCCCAAAATGTTCGGCCTGCCGTTGTGAACTCCAGAAGACGTCAAAAGCTGATGAGTCAACTCCTGCAGGCCGTAGGTGGCGCCATACCTCCATGGCGATAGGGCACGTGAAGAAAATATGATTAATATCCTCTTCTGCCAACCCGCATAAGGCACATGTGGTTTCTTCCTCCGGCGCCCATCTAGCCCTATAGGCTCGGGTCAGTAGTCTGCCCCGCCTCATGAGCCAGGCGAATATCCTGACTTTGAGTGGTGTGTGCGAGCGCCATATCCGTAGGCAGTCTGCTCTGATGATGTCTGGGGTCCTACCTCACTGCAGCAGTTGTCTCTAGACCCGTGTAGCCGAATAAGCCCCTGACTGCCAACGCCAATAGTCTGTGCCGGAGGTGTCGGGACGATGGCAAGCGATCCTGTTCAGAAGCGTGAGGAGCTCCTGAAAACGCCCCTCTGATAGGGCTGAAAGGAAAAGTGGGACTCATGCACCTCACTCTCTAAAAGTGCTAGATGGCGACCAGCGATCGGAGATTGTCGCTGTCGGGGCCGCTGAGAGGGCAGCTAATCTGGGGAAAGCTACCGCCAATGTGGCTCCTGGTGACCACTCGTGGTGCCAGAATGAGAATCCAGTCCCCGACCCCAAGGAAGCGTGGAAGAAAGGTCGCATGCATGGGAAGATGGCAGACACCCCACGCCATAATGAAGACGTGGATACTGTCAAAAGAGCAATTCTGACAAGCCAAAAAGCACTCTGACAGCTTTCCAGCAGATCCAAAAATAGAATAAAAACAGCAGCCAACATTACATGAATCAACTCTTTACAGCAAACTAATTAAATCTGCTGTCAGGATCATAGAATGACTTAATAATAGGAATTGGGTCAGCAAATGAGTGATGAACCAGGATGTAAACAAAAGAGCTGAAAATGTATCTAATTCATGCACATAATTTCATATAAACCTCTGCACATGAATTGTACAAACAAATGGGAAAAATGAAGTGATAATCTTAAGAAAATATGCATATGAGCTAGAATTGAACAAAAATGGACTGTGTTTAAGTATAAAATTCTCTATATAATAACCACTGATCACTAATTCATGTTAGTTTGCATCGTTACAAGCAGTTCATCATGAAGGAGGGCAGACGGGCATGCCCATCATTTTTTTTTATTTTTCTTTTTGCTTTTTGTGTTCATTTCAGCTTCTTTTTACTGAATTTACCTTTCCTGCAGGACAGAAATAGGGGTGCCTCCTGCACTCTAGCCCTGATATGAGTTGATTTAGTTTTTTGCACAATTAAGTGTACAGTTTGGGTACCAACATATTTGATTTGTATACTTACCATAGTCACAAATAATGTTTGAGACTGTGGTAATTAAGTTTAAATGACACAGATAATATATTGGTCTCCAAATCTAACTTAACCATTGTGGCATTGGGTATAGACTATCACAGATTCACAGGCATTCATTGCTTTTATAGAGCTTACTAAAATGATGCACTGTTATGCGTGCAGGAAGCATTTGTGCATGTGTTACGAAATGGTTGGGAATGGATTGATGAATGGCATGTAGATATTGCATCATCTGGAGCTGATGGTTGGGTTTATGCTCTAGATGTTGATCATCTCAAATGGCCTGATGCACCACAACCTCCTGGTTCCACTAATTGTGCAAGACAAAGAAAATGGGTCAGGCATAGGAAGTATATCGCATCTGATAAGGAAGATGAAATTTCACTTGGACTGTTAGAACCTGGTGCAACTGTCTCGGTTCCTTTGACAGCCTTGTCACATCCTGTGCTATCATACATTTTGCAACTAAGACTGAGAGGTTCTGATGATTCAAGAGAATACTCCTGGAGTGTTGCACTTGAAAAACGTTGCCGAACTGGGATATCTGGTGAAAATGATGATTCGTCAGATATATACATCTCTGATCTTACTGAGTCTGATGTGCTTCTGTATAGTTCTCGAATCGGTGAAACATCTTCAAATATGCCCACAAGCTTGTGGTTTTGTGGGAGTGTGCGTCCTAAAGAAATTGGAAAGGACATGAATTCAGACCCCATACATGATTGGACTCTTATTATTAGCTCTCCTTTATCATTAGTTAATTACCTACCAGTTACTTCTAAATGTGCTCTTACTGGCATTCAGCCAACAGGAGAAACCATAACTTGTTGCCAAGACACTTTAGGTCCAGGTGGGACTTTAAAGGTTTATAGCGCTGATATACGAGAACCATTGTACTTGTCCCTCATTCCGGAAGGAGGATGGCAAATGTTACATGTATGTTACGTTCCAGTTTACTATTTTTTAGCATGTATTTGCTTATGAATTTAGCATCATTAATTAGATCTCTTTTGTTCAGGAGGAACCAGTTCTTATATCACATCCTAGCAAAGTCACATCAAAGCTGTTGACTCTGAAGAATTCTTTTTCTAGGAGGTAGGCATGCATTCACATGATCCTTCTTGGTTTAGAGTCATTATCTTGATGTACTGGGTCTAATTGTAAGTTCTCTGCAGAATTGTCCAAATCGTTCTGGAACAATATTATGATAAGGACAACCTCATAAGTAGCATTGTGAGAATCTATGCACCTTATTGGATTTCAAGTGCAAGATGTCCACCACTTACATATAAGATCACATCGCTACCGAAGAAAGAAATCAGACACTTGTCTTTACCACATAATTCTAGCTCAAAAACTGGGAAAGTTCTTTGGCAGATAACTGAAGAAGAAATGGTTGATGGATATACATTAGCATCTGCAATAAACTTCAAAGGATTGGGCTTATCTGCGTCAATGAGTAAATTGGGTAAAGAGTGCTTTGGTCCAGTTAAAGATCTTTCTCCTCTTGGTGATATGGTATATTTCCCTCTTCTCTGTGTTATTAGTTCATTACATTCTATCATGGCACAATAACTTGCATTATTCCTTTCTCTCTCCAGGATGGTTTGGTTGATCTATATGCTTATGATACTGATGGTCATTGCATGAGGCTCCTTGTTTCCTCAAAACCATGCCCTTATCAAGCCATTCCTACAAAGGTGTAGTTAAACTACATTGAGAGCATCCATATGTTGATTTATACAAATATATCAATTGATCTAGATTTTCTGCATTTCAGGTTATCAACATCCGTCCATTCATGACATTCACAAACAGAATTGGTCAAGATCTGTTTATTCGGTTTAACGTTGACGATCAGACAAAGACATTAAGCATGTTTGATTCAAGAGTTCCCTTTTTTTTCTATGAAGCCGGAGGACCCGATAAGCTTCAAGTAGTCTGCAGCTTCCTTAAGCTATCTCTTTTATTAGATTTAATGTTACAGAATCTAATTTACTATGCAGTGCAAGTGGCACAAATTTTATTGGGCACTGAGAATTGACAAATCATAGAAGAATCGCTAACCTTTATGCTTCTGACTTCATGCATAGAAGTATTTTCTACAAGGATTTCTTGTATGTCAATATGTCATTGGTGTTCAAAGTATGATTTTTATTATTCTAGTATGTTACTAGATTATGATATGATATTTGATATAAATATTTTAGTTGTTTTGATATATAAATTTTGAATTCTTGTATATTATTTCTTAAGCTGAAATTTACTAGATATTTAATTTAATGGTTTTATGCATAAAATACTTCTCTTTTGTCTTAAATTAACAAAGTTGGGTCTCTGCTAATCGTCGTCGTTTTGTTCCTTGCTACCCTTAGATTCGGCTGGATGAGACAGATTGGTGTTTTCCTTTAGAAATTGTAAAGGAAGATACTATCACCATAGTGTTGAGAAACCATCATGGTGGCACGTGCTTTTTGAGGGCTGAAGTTCGGGGATATGAGGAGGGATCACGTTTCTTGGTCGTTTTCCGACGTGAACCAGCGGATGGTCCTCTAAGGTATTTTAATATGAACTTCTATATCGAATATGGTGCATATGTTACTTTGTAATTGCACATCTTGTGATTTGGACTTCCTGCTATGCAGATTTGAAAATAGGACAACTGATGTGACAATTAAAGTCCGGCAATGTGGCTTTGGTGACAACAACTGGACATACTTGGAACCACTTTCAACTTCGAGGTTCTCATGGGATGACCCATATGGATTGAGACTTCTTGATGTTTGCTTGCTCAACCAAATTGAGACTTGCATCCAAGCAGTTGACATAGAGAAGACATCAGATACATCCAAAGCTTTGAGAAGTTCAGGGATTCAACTTCATGTTGTGGATCTTGTAGATGTGAAGATTGTGCGGTTCACTGATTACAAAGGGATATCAAAATCGGGATTGCATGAAAAAATGGAGTTAGAAGCTATTGACAGTTCTGAAACTTCCCTTCGGAGCAATGTGCCCAGCAACACTTCACCATTGGAGCTTATAATTGAACTGGGGGTCGTTGGGGTGTCATTGATAGATCATAAACCACGAGAAGTCCTGTATCTTTACCTTGAAAGAGTGTATGTTTCATATTCAACAGGATTTGATGCTGGAAAAACAAGCAGGTAAAAAAATATTTCTTTGTTCGTGTGGTTGCATTATCTAATTTGGTATTATAAACATGGCTGAAGATGCAAGAAACTTTAGTTATCCAGTCATCCTAGATCTACAAGAGGTTGGCATATAGTGAAGATTTTGTTTTATACTTATCCCTTTGTGTAAATGGTTATAGATTCTGAAGTACCAGATGTAAGCAGAAATATGATGAAATCGCAGAGAGATCATTTTCTTGAAAATTCATTCAAGGTTGTCAGAATTCCTTACTAGTTAAGGAGTCAAGGAGAGAAAATAAAAATAAAAAGAAGGGAGTTATAAATTTGCGCTATTTTCTGTTCGAAGTTTTCCAGTTAAGATATTTGTGAGCTGATGCTGCAGCATATGCTGATTGAACTCAATTCTGTGTTTGATAAACAAAAATAGATTATGTAATCAAGCATGCCAGTCCGTACTTTTTTCTGGAAAGTCCATTTGGTTCGACCAAAGATTGGATTTGGTTGGATAGGGATTTATGCAGAAATACACCATCATTAAGAAGACCCTATCCTAGAATCCAATTAACCTTTTGAGAAAAAAAAACAATTACTCTATTAGGGGTACTACATTATCAATAGGTTCCTAAATACATAGATTCTTCTGCAAAGCTGCCTCATATATTTTCAATAGTCTACTATTTTCTCCTGTGCACCGGGATCTGTTAGCTGTAGCACAATTTCAAATTTATAACTGCATAATGAAGAGATTTTTTTGGAGTTTTAGAGATGTTAATTGGTGAAATTTACTTTCATGTGTTTCATGTGCAAAAATATTTAGGTCACTAATTAGCTATTACATGGCATATGTCAGGTTCAAGCTTATTTGTGGACAATTACAACTTGATAATCAGTTGCCATTAACGATTATGCCTGTTCTTTTGGCCCCTGAGAATGGGCCAGATCAAAATCATCCGGTTTTTAAAGCAACCATTACAGTGAGCAATGAAACTGTAGATGGAACTCAAGTCTTCCCTTATGTGTATATTCGTGTACGTTCTCTTTGTAAAAGTCCCTTTTAATATTTGAGTAAGTACATCTGTATGCAGAAGTCCATTTTATATGTTTATCCGTCATAGCATACCCCATGTCAAATGTCAGGTCATTGAAAAATGGTGGAGACTAAATATTCATGAGCCCGTCATATGGGCATTATTTGGGTTTTATAAGAATCTCCGCATGGATATCGTTCCTGGCAGCTCTGCCGTTGCTCAGGTTGATCCAGAGATACAAATAGGGTATGAAGCTTATTCAATATTACTACTGTATTTTACTTAATCAGTTAAGTTCACTTCAACGAATTCATGAAGTTTCAGTGTGTAACCTAGAAGCTGAAGTGAGAAAAGAAAAAGAAACAGAATAGTTAGGATTTTTAGAGGTTAATTGTTGGAAATGATTTTTGGTCTGACATTTCTACAAGTTGCACGTACGCCTTTGTGTTGCTAGAGGATTTATAAAGTTTATCCATCATGATATGCATGCTCTGCTAGTTTTGGTCCTATTTTATTGGCCATTGTTTCTGGTCTAACTTGTTAGATTTAGGTGTTAAAACTATGATTCAGAGGTACTTCGTAACTCTTTTAAACAACCCCAAATTGCTTCTAATAATTGTTAAAGTACATTGGGACTTAAACAAAGATTTTTGATTGGTTTGTTTATTACTCCAGGTTGATTGATGTTTCAGAGATAAGATTGAAGTTATCACTGGAGACGGCTCCAACTCAGAGACCTCCTGGTGCCCTGGGCATATGGAGCCCTGTATTCTCTGCTGTCGGAAATGCATTTAAAATTCAGGTTTGTGTTAAAAAGTTTTCTCACCAGATGTTGCTTCTTGGCACCATCAGAAACAGGCATATTCTTAGTAACTATTTGCATTTGCTAAGTGTATTCATGTACAGAACTCCAGCCCATCAATTTTTGTTCCCACCATATGCTTTCACTCTTACTTGTGTACCTGTTATATCTGTGCTACATGGCTTTCTTTTTTTCCCTTCTCGGAACAAAATATTCTCTCTTTCAATTGACATATTAAATGATTAAGCAACTTTTATCAAATTCAACTATAACACTTAATTCATCAGCATCTAATATTCGTATCATAATTAAATACCCGTGTCTTCCAACCTTCATTTATTCCAGTTGCATTCTTTCTCAAATTATGTCTTGAAGATTGTAATTAAAAACTCTTCAGATTAACTCGACTGATTGAAATTTGATGGAAAAAGCAGATCATTTGCTCGTCTTTAAAGGAAGCATAAATTAATGTTCTTGAAGACTATTCCTGAAATCTCAATTGTTTTCTGTAATTTTCAGGTGCACCTTAGGAAGGTCATGCATGAGAGTAGATTCATGAGACGAAGCTTCATATTTCCTGCTATTGCAAATCGTATTAAGAGAGATCTTATACACAATCCATTTCATTTAATATTTTCTGTAGATGTACTTGGCATGACAAAATCTACTTTGGCATCCCTAAGTAAAGGTTTTGCTGAGCTGTCGACTGATGGGCAGTTTCTTCAGTTACGAACAAAGCAGGTACAAGTTGTGCTCCTTCCATTCCATCTTTTTTCATCTATTGAATGTTGTCAATAACTTTTGTAGGTATGGTCGAGAAGAATTACTGGTGTAGGTGATGGATTTCTTCAAGGCACTAAAGCTTTTGCACAAGGCGTTGCATTTGGAGTGTCTGGTGTAGTGAAAAAGCCTGTTGAAAGTGCTCGACAGCATGGTTTCTTGGGCCTTGCTTATGGACTTGGGCGTGCTTTTCTTGGATTTGTTGCTCAGCCATTGAGTGGAGCTTTGGATTTTGTTTCCTTAACTGTGGATGGTCTTGGCGCCAGCTTCGCGAGATGTTTAGAGATCTTAAATAACAAGGCTATCACACAAAGGACAAGAAATCCACGTGCCATTCTTTCGGATGGTGTTATTAGAGAGTATAATGAAAGACAAGCAATGGGACAGGTAATTCCTAACAGTTAAGCTATATAATTCTAAGTGCAAAGCCAAGGGACATATATTGGAGGGAAATAACTAAGAGAATTTAAAAAGTATACTTTGTAGCCTATGAAGGTTCGGCTTCTAATTTACAATCTTATATGATCCTAGATTAATATTTTCACTTAAGATTCTCTAAATATTTCAGTTGAAAAACTCTTTCGAAAGAAAATTAAGTAATATCAAAGTACTGTAACATTCATGAGGACTAGACTTTGTGATGAAGAGTAACCCTAACCCTAAACTAAATTATCCACTTAATTCTAAAACTAAATTATCCACCTAAGAGAGAAATAAACTAAACCAGAATTTTATTCATCCAAGCATATTTCTATTACAATCTTATAGGGTTTATATAGAGTTCTAAACTCCCAGATAATCATAACATGGAAATCTAATAAAAGCAAATCCAGTTGAAAGGAAAACTAATCAGAAGGCCTAAATTAAGCTAATGGGCTATAAGCCCACAAAACCAAAGACTAATGACTATAGGGCAGAATGCCCATGAGCTTCTTTGTTCTACATCAATTTTTCCCGGCTGAGAAAAACTCGATGAGTACCAGAAAGTGTCTCTCTGTAAACATCGATTTCTGTGTGCTTCCATTGTTCATCCTGTGAAGAAAGAACTAGAGAATGTGAAATAGTAAAATCGAAACAAAGAAGTGCATCAATATCAAAGGATTCCAACATAGGATCAATTTTTTCAAAAATAATTGAAGATTCAACAATAAGAGGATCGATATCCGAAACCATTGGCTTGACAAGAGGAACATCCACAGAATTTGACTAGACTAAAGGGACCTGAGAATCAAGAGGATCAACTAATGACGGCATATCGACCTCTTCCAAATAAAAAATATTATCTTGTGGTGAATCATCAAGCATAGGCAAAGGTGTATCCTTTGGAAAAGGAGGTCCGGGGGAGCAACACATTGATGATGCGTATCATGTTTAAAATTTTCTGAAACACTCTTGTAAGAATATGTGGTTGAGAATTAGATAGAGAGCTATATGGAGAATCATGCGAACACAAGTAGTTTGGTGAAAGTTCTGTGGAGGTTCATATGAATAATAAGGTGCATATCCATAAAGAGGTGGGTAAGCATAGAAAGGCGGAACATAGCATGGCGCATAAATATCCATAAATTTCATACATGTAAATTTCTCGCTTTTTACATCAATACAAGTGGGTGACTACCAACTGGTGTAGTCACCTTTCCCCTTTCAAAAAATAAATAAATAAATAAATACTGTAACTAATGGGGATGGCATGGTGTAAGGCCCATAAGGATAATTTGAAAAAGAAGCTTGACGTTGTTCAATGATTTCAAGCTTATTACATAAAAGATCACACTTGCGACTAAGATCCTCGAAGGCTTGTGACTTGGAGTAGGATTGGCATCTAGAATTATGAGTACCAGGACTCTTGCTCGACATAGCAATGAAAAATTTCGATTTTCTTTTCAAAGAGAAAAAGAACTAGTCTCTCTTTTTTTTCTCTACTGTTTTACTCTCTTTTTCTCTTTTCTTTTCTTTTCTTTTCTATTGTCTTTTTTTCTGTCTTTTCTTTTTTTGTTTCTTTTTTTTCCTGCTATATTTTGGAAAAGAACGACTCTTCCACTAGGTGATTCAGGGTAGCAGCAGGATCAACAGTTGCAGCTTCTAATGTTGCTGGTCTCGCGAGGTTGCAGCTGTAGTGATATACTACAACAACAGAGCAGAGGTGGCAGGGGGGCGCTGTGGTGGTGTTGACCAGAGGTGGCGGCGGACAAAGTTGCAGCAGCTAGCAGGAACGTCGAGAGTTGTTTCAGTAGCTAACGGTTGAACGGGTTAGCAGGAACATCAAGAGCCGTTGCAGCAGCTAATGGCCGATAGAGTTGCAGAAAGCGAGCAGCGGTGCTGGTGTTGTGGCAGAAGATGAGCAGCAGTAGCAGTGTGTCAGATTCACAACAGTTATGTATCGAGGAGATCTCGCAGGGCCAGCCGTCGGGATGGAGATCAGCAGCGGCGGCTGTGGCTGAAGGGGTTTATTCGATCGGCTGGCGAGAACAGGGTAACGACAGTTGTGGAACTTTGAGGGTGGTGCAAAGGCGAGTGATGAGGGTGGTTGTGGCAGCGGCGAGTTGGCTGAGGTAGCATGGCTTTGAGAGTAGTTTGTTAGAAGCGATGTTGATGAAGAGGGGATGACCAAGAGGGTGAGACACTGTAATGCCGGTATGTACCAAGTTACTGTAGCGCCGATGGGGAACACGACGGCTGAGGATGAGGGCAGGGCAGAAGTTAGGGTTTGTGGAAAGAGGATCACAATCGTTTAATGAAGATCAAAGATTGATTTGCTCTGATACCAATTGATGAAGACTAACCCTAAACTAAATTATCCACTCAATTCTAAAACTAAATTATCCACTTAAGAGAGAAATAAATTAAACCAGAATTTTATTCATCTAAGCATATTTTCTATTACAATCTTATGGGGTTTATATAGAGTTCTAAACTCTAATATAATCATAAATGGAAACCTAATAAAAGGAAATCTAATTGAAAGGAAAATTAATCAACAACAACAACAAAGCCTTATCCCACTAGGTGGGGTCGGCTACATGGATCATACGACGCCATTACGCTCTATCAGTAACCAAATTTTTAGGTATATTATTCGTTAATAGATCTCGTTCTATTAGCTCGCCAAGTGTTCGCTTTGGTCTCCCTCTCCCTCTTTTAATCGAATTCCAGATTGTTTGCTCTACCCTCCTTACTGGTGCATCTAATGGCCTTCTCTGATAAAGGAAAACTAATCAAAAGGCCTAAATTAAAATAATGGGCTATAGGCCTACAAAACCAAAGACTAATGACTATAGAACAGAATGCCCATGAACTTCTTTGTTCTACATCACTTTGGCTACTTTTATTGATAGACATTGTATTTGTTTTTCAAAACTATTGATTGTTTAGTTGTGCGATATTTTATGATGTATGATTTCCTTTGTTTAATATGGAGATGAGATTTGGTTCTATTGTGTCTGTTTGCAGATGGTACTTTACCTAGCAGAAGCTAGCAGACATCTAGGTTGCACTGATCTGTTCAAAGAACCTTCGAAGTATGCATGGTCCGACTGTTATGAAGATCATTTTATTGTGCTCAATCAAAGGATTGTTCTAACAACAAATAAACGTGTCATGCTTCTCCAGGTTAGTAATTGATGATTACTATAACCCATTATTGATGCATAAGTTAATCTGCTTTTCTTTTCCTTGTAATAGTGTTTTGCTCCTGATAAGATGGACAAAAAACCATGCAAGATACTATGGGATGTACCTTGGGATGAACTTCTGGCTTTAGAGTTGGCAAAAGCTGGATACGATAAACCATCTCATTTGATCATACATCTTAAGAATTTCAAGAGATCAGAGACTTTTGTACGGCTCATTAAATGCAAGATTGATGAAGAAGATGAAAAACCTCAGGCTGTCATCATATGTTCTGCCATTCGAAAGATATGGAAAACACACCAAGCAGACAATAAGGTGCTAGTTTTAAAGGTAGGTGCTCATGGCTAATACTGTACTTGGTCCTTTGATAGTGCAGGTTCTAAAATGGCTTGATCTGTAGGTTCCTTCAAGTCAACGACATGTACAGTTTTCATATGATAGAACCATGGAAAACCTGTCACATATCTGTATTAAGCCTTTCCTGAAACCAAGAGGAAGTCCAACATCTGATGAAAGAAGATTTATAAAGCATACTCTCAACTTCAGAAAGATATGGAGTAGTGAAAGAGAACATAGAAGTCGATGCACTTTGTTAT
This sequence comes from Pontederia paniculata, assembly GCA_001647135.1. Taxonomy (NCBI): domain Eukaryota; kingdom Viridiplantae; phylum Streptophyta; class Magnoliopsida; order Commelinales; family Pontederiaceae; genus Pontederia; species Pontederia paniculata. The sequence goes on along the minus strand of LTAE01000461.1, from coordinate 9,632 downwards.
CGAAGCAGGTAGGAAGCTACCAAATGCATTCATTACATCCTTTTGGTGCTAAATGATATTTGACCAGATTTATGTATTGGCCGGAAATGTAGGTAATTGGTAATGGTACAATATGCAGCATCTGGAGGCCCCTTTGTTCTGATGGGTAATTTTGTTCTTCAACCATTTGTTCTAGTCAACCAATTCCATAGGAAAGATCTTCTTTGATGTGCATTTTTTGCTGCTCTTTGATCATAGAAGCTATGACAAAAGCAAGAACAAGAGCTCTTCGCAAGAAAAAATAAAATAAAAATTAGAGCTCAGGCAATACATACTCTGACATGCATTTTTTAGTAAACTGTCCCCAGAAGACTATATGATTCTTCTTTCAGTCTTATACATGCCTGATATTTAATATGTTTGCCTGTTCAGAGGCAATTTAACTGTTGACTCGTGTTCATCTTCTGCTCCTAATCAAGGACTTCTCTTAAATTTTAAATTTATCTTGATTTACATTACTTTATAAGACATGTGCTTTGATAGGTATGTTTCTGTCGGAGACATTGCCCATGTAGGCTCACATTCACCACATGTTGCTGCTATCTACCACAACTCTGATGGGAACTTTGCGCTTCCTCTGGGTTATGACCTGGTATGTAGTTCGAATTGTTTTTTATCGCAGCTTTGACTTATTACCTGTGTAACCATCTGCATTGTTAACTATTAGTCTTCCTGACAGTAGTAAACGAAAGATGGCAATACCTGATCTGCTTTCTTTAATAACATTTTCCTACCTTTTGTATATCGATTGTAAGAGTCAATGTTGTACGCATGCAGGTTTGGAGGAACTGCATTGATGACTATGCTGCTCCTCTGACGATCTGGCTTCCAAGAGCACCTGATGGATATGTTGCTCTTGGATGTGTAGCAGTACCAGGTTATGAGGAGCCCCAGTTGGATTCTGCATTTTGCGCAAAGGAACAGATTGCCGAGGAGACTCTATTTGAGGAGCAAATGGTGTGGACTGCCCCAGATTCTTACCCCTGGGCATGTTACATATATCAAGTCAAAAGTGAAGCGCTCCAGTTTGTTGCATTGAGACGGCCAAAAGAAGAAGTTGAGTGGAAAGTGAAGCGAGTTTCTGATCGTCTATTCCCATGGGAATCAGAAGCTTCAAGCAGCCATAGCTGAATTTGTGGAGCAAAAATATGGAAGATATTTTAGAAGCGAAAGAAGGAATCGAGTTCATAACAGTAGTATGAACATTTTCGTCGTCTTTTAACAGTGCAGTCACGTGCATTTCTTCTGACATTCTGACGGCCTCGGCAAATATTTTCCATGACACTGCTGCTTATTGGTCGGCTCCATTGCAGGATGGTGAGATTTAAGGTTCTTTGACAGTAACTATTGTAAATACAACTTTCCACAAAATGTATATTATGTTCTATCCAATTTGTGAGCTGAATTATTTCTGTTCTTTAGCCCAACAAATGTTTTATCAGGGAAAAAATTAATTTTCATTCTTTATGGAGTCACAGAATTTGTAATTTATTATAGATGCAGGTGTACGTAGCAGGAGTAGTTGACATCTGAGCACACAGATTAAATATTACTTGATGATGTTCTTCGGTAACTCATTTAATTTTCAAATTCTGTATTCAAATTTAGGTGTACATCATTATAAATTATTATTTTTAAATTATTTACGTAGGGCAAAATATTAAGAATATAAATCTATGATGTTCATCTAAAAAATATTAAGAATATAAATCTAATGATGCTCATCTAATTTCATATTTCATTCGGTACGACTTGGGTCAATTAAATGCCTCAAGTTGGGGTTTAAATTAATGCACATCCTAAAGCCGATTGCTCTTAGTAATGTCAATCAACTTATTTATGATTTTGCGTAATTGTATGCTTGGAAGATGGTGCAAATGGGGCACATCCTGATCCCATTTTTAGCTGAAATCTTGCTCTCCCTGTACTTCGAAGTCCAATTAGGCCTGTGCATGTTCTGTTGATTGCAATTAAGTATTGAAATCGCAAATCTCTTCTATGTCATAGCAAAATGAAAATGGAACATTTGCGCCATGATTGTTACTTGTATGCTTCATGTATTACCAGTATTATTTGCTACGTAAGCTTGAAATTTGTTCTGTTTATGTCGAATGTTTGTTGCCTTAGTCGTTGGGCGACTCCGTGAGAGCTCGTTGTGGCGCGAGCTTAACAGAGGTTCAACGACAGTCGAGGGAGAGATAACAAGGAATTTAATTTTTTTATTCAAAAGGGCAAAAGTTGTTTAAGAAAAAAATAAAAATTTAGATAGCTGAATGTAACTGTTCAATAAAAAAAAGTTTAGGTCTATTTTTGTTCAGTTTTATTCTTTTTTTCTTTTAATGTTAAATAATAAATTATTATTTTTAACTTTATAATCTAATTATAAATTATTATTATCATCTTATATATTTTTTAAATAATAATTTTTACTTATTTTTATGATAATATTTTACTAATTTATATATGAGATTAAAATAAATTTATAAATTATTTTATTCATGAGAATAATTTTATATTATATTTGTAAGAAAATATTTATTACCTTATATTTAACTTGCAGTACAAATTATGTATTAGTATACTTTTTATTTTTTTTAAAATTGTTTTTTAATTATTATTAATTCATTAGATTAATTTTATATTATTTATTAATTAATGCTAATCAATATTTTATGAAAATATTAAATCGTGAAATTCTTTTTAATAATTTAATCTTTTTTTAGAAAATAATTTTGTAAAAATATTAATTCGTGAGATTAATTTTTTATTACTTACTATAATTTATTTTATTTTTATTAAAAATATATTTTTTATTTTTTATTCTTACTTTTTATCTAAATATCCATTAAAATATATTTATAATTATTATATTTTAATTTTTTTCAAACACCATTAAAACTAACCTATCAAATTAAATTATTTATTAGAATTCGGATAGCCCTCGGCTCTACATTCCAAATAAAGACCTATAAAATTATTCATTTTCTAACGATAACATAAAAGCTGATGTCCACAATAGACAAATGATGTTAGCACTTTTCTTAGCTATTTTTATACCCTTGATAATGAACTTGATAAATTAATATAAAAAATTACGAAAACGCCATCAGCCGACATCTTACAAGGCCCATATTTCAAGATGTCAGTATGGCACCCTTCCAATTTCAACTCTCATCCCCTGCCGACGACCTCTCTCTCTTTCTCTCTCTCTCTCTCTCTCTCTCTCATCCCCTGCCGACGACCTCTCTCTCTCTCTCTCTCTCTCTCTCTCTCAAATTCACATGATCAAACGGCAATAACAAACTAAACGTCTCTCCTCTCTCTCTCCGACATAATTGTGACGCTAACATTTCAACTCCCCCACCATTTATCCATCCATCAGATCGCGAAGCAAAAAGATCACGTCTTGCCACCACCAATCAAGACTCCACTCGCACGACGTATCAGCATGGAAGGCCTCATCAAGGGACTCGTCAACGTCGCCATCGACGCCATCGCCGGCGACGACGACGACGCCAACGCCAACGCCAACGCCAACCGCAACGCCGCCTCCGGAAACCACGAGGAGCGATCGAGATCCTCTTGGGCTGAGGTCTTGTATTTTTATATTTGCCACTCTCTTTCCTCTACTCATTTACTTACGGTGATCGTGATGAGAGCAGTGCGTGAGTCATACGTGTAGGTGGTGTCGACTGGGCAAAAGGAGGAAGCGGAGCCGGAGCCGGACAGCGATTACGGCCGTCGCCGGAACCATCGGAGCTCGAGAAAGGTGAAGCCTTTGTACCTCATTGCGTAGTAAAAAAATACGATCTTTTCATGGGTGTGAACAAGGTAACAATTTTGACTGACGATTCGGGTTGGCGCAGCAGGATGAAGCTGAAGAGATCAGAGACGATGGAGATTGGGAGGTCGTCGGCGGCAAGAAGAACCACCAGCAGCAGCAGCAACAGCAACCTCCTGCCAGAAGGCCGTACAAGGTCTCTAGGCTTTCCTCTTTGAGAACAGTTTCACTTCTTTTCATCTACCAAAAAAAAGTCTTCTTTTCGATTGGGATATTGTACCTTCTATCAATTAGTTCATCCTCATCTTTTCCTCCTAATTTCTCAGAAAGATTGCTCGGGAATAAATGGTACTGATAATTCCATGGCTGAAATTATGTTCTTTCTTTTTCTACCATTACTATAATTAAAAACTCTATGTTTAAGTAGAAACTCGAACTTGTTCTCAATTGTAGTATTGAAGTGTCAATTGTGCTTGTAAGTAACCTTTCTGGTTTTGCTTGGATTCCCGTTGGCCAGCACTTGATCAACTATTCAAACTAGATCGCATCTGAAGTATTAAAAAAACTAAAAAGGACATCATAGAGAATATGCAACTGTCAGTGCACAATAAAATAAGATATCGTGCAACCCAATACCACAGATCGCGGTCATGCACATTCTAAAACTTCAACATAGTTTGATTTCCCAAGAACTTATATATTATCCTTCAGCATAGTGTGCTGCAACTAAAGCAAACAGTAACTTCAACTCATGAACTATGTTACATGATATATTAACAGCAGGTAGCAGCAGAGACATGGAACGAGTACAAACGGCCTGCTAATGAACAAAAGTATGTTGATGATGCTACTCACGGTGTCAACACAGAACCCACAAGAGAGGAGCTTGAAGATCTGTTAAGAGCCTGCAACAGGTTATGGGACCTTGATCTCAATCGTCTGGTGCCCGGAAAGGACTACGAGATAGACTGTGGCGAAGGGAAGAAGGTGTACCAGAAGGGGGACATGGCATCTGCAAGCTTGTTCAGCTGGCTCGGTGATGACACATTTAGGCGTCCTACATATTCCCGCTTCTGTTCTCTTCTGGATAACTACAACCCGAATGAAGGTGTCAGAGAGGTAGTGACTGCTGAGGAGAAGCATGAACAAGCTGCATTCATAGAGGAAATAAGCAGGACTGCTCCAATTAAATATCTATATAGCTATTTGGTTTCCAAGAATATCGTATCCTCCAATTATGAAGGCTTCAAGGAAACATTGTCCCATTTGTGGTTTGATTTGCATGGCCGCGGCGGTGGTTCGAATTGCTCATCGGCTTTCGAGCATGTGTTTGTAGGAGAGATTAAAGGGCGCGGAGAGATTGAAGTCTCTGGTTTTCACAACTGGATTCAGGTAGAATGAAGTTCTTTGTTTGTTGCTCCATATGATTTTGATCTGAAATGTTCCCATAGGTGTCTTCATGAGTTCTTTTCTTTGATCTGTTTGCCATCAATATTTTAGATAGAAGCCCTGATATTTTTATACTCAAACAGGCATAAGCATGCACTGAAAGGAATAATTATAGCATATCCAAATCAAGGTTAACCAGTTTTTATTGAACTGGACCTTTCGTAGTATAGAATTTGTCTTCTCAAACAATTGGATTCAAATAGCAGACTATTGACAGAGTATTGCAACTTCAGAACAACTTAAGTTCATTCATTGGAAGTTATACTATGTTGGGGCACCAGAGAATATGTTTGTATTTTTAATCAGCTAATGTTTTATGCTGCACATTGCTGCAATCATCATGTATTTAGGTAGATGCATCTTTTCTTTCATCATACTGATGGCCTTCATTTCCTTGCAGTTTTATCTGGAAGAAGCTAAAGGAAGAGTAGACTACCAAGGTTACATCTTCCCAAGGAGGCGTGGGCAAAGTGTAAGTGTTCCTTTTTTTTTCTTTTTTACTTTGAATTGATTATGACAAATATCAAACCTTGATCAATTACTCAAAGAATTGATAAACAGTTACCACACAATAGGTCATAAGAGCTACATCAGACCTGAAAGTTTACTACTCTACAAATGTTGATCACAAAGAAATATGTACAGATTAAAATGTAATAATACTTAAAAATATTTAAGGTAAAATATCTTCTTTAGACTGATTTAAGGTGAAATGTTATGCAATCAATAACAAGAATGTTAGCGAATGTATCATTTGTAAGGTGCACTACTTCCTATGATCCATTCACTGATTTCATGAATATTTACCTACTTTTACAGTAAGATTTGCTGATTTGATTTTTTATGTAGCAGCACTTATTTTCTTATATTCTTTCATCAACTTCCAGTTGGAATTGAAAATGGGCTTTTATTGAAATGTTGTTGTAGAGCTTTCGATTTGTAAGACATCAGTTAACGTTGAGATATTATTAACAAAAGGATTTACATTTAGTCATAGTCCACACGAAATAAAATAGATTTTCTTGGATTAGTTAAATATGTGAAAATATGTTACTGAAGAAGACTCAATCAGGACTGAGGGAATAAATTGTTGAATTCTACATTCTGTTAACATTTGAATGACTTTCCAGTTCTTGTGTTATTCAACTGATCTTTGGATGAACTGTTATGTCGAATTATGGTACATCTTTATAGGGTTAAGTATGATCTTCCAGACATATCCACAATTCTATTTTCTTTCTTCGAAATCTGGCTCTCAGCATGAACATAATTCCTTAAAGTACATAGACTTCTAGGTACTATTTCCAAGCGAGTTAGCTTTTCCCTTCCTCATTGAATCGTGAACTCAAGCGTTGATAACATAATAAGTTTTCACATAAGATGAACTTCATTCATTTGTTATCTGTTTTGGATGTAAAATATCTGCAATCAATTTATACTGCATCTTTTTTGTTGTCTGAAACTCCAGCCAGATTCAGAAACCCAGCTCCTGACAGTCCAATTCGAATGGAATGGTGTTCTGAAATCTGTCTCAAGCACTTTGGTTGGAGTGAGTCCAGAATTTGAGGTTGCCCTCTACACCCTTTGCTTCTTCGTAGGTGGTGAAGACAACCATGTCACTTTGGGCCCCTATTCAGTCAATGTAAAATGCTACAGGCTTGGAAACAACAGAATTGGCTCGGCCTTTCCCGTATCTGAATGTTGATTAATGTTGAGCATTTCCGTGTTTGATGGAGAGTAAAATGCTACCAGATTGCAGATTGATTGTATTTGGCAAATGGATCAAATTGTGAGATTTTTGCAAGTCTTTTTTTTTGTTAAGTTAAAGAACTCTGTCTGCTTGCAAATGTCGAATGTAATATTTGCTACTGTTTTGTATAATTCACCTTCGTAATAAACAGTTCTTACAATAATTTCAGTGGTTCCAGTTAGTTAATGTTTGTTGGTTCGATGGCCTTATGACTTCGTATCATTTTCATATGATGAAAATTTTCATTTTGATTGTTGCTATTATATTTTGTTAAGGATATAAATAAAAGATGTCGCTCTTTTTATCGGCTTAAATTTTTAGGATTGTTGGTAGCACATTTAGTTTAACATGGTATCAGACGTCGCTCATATTAAAATTAATTTTCTCCTTTAGTTGTTCACATGTTGAGTTTTGGGCTAGATCAAAGTTATCAACGACCTACACGTGAGGAGGAGTGTTAAGAATATAAATATAAAGATGTCATTTTTTTATCGGCTTAAGCTTTTAGAATTATTAATAGCACATCTAGTTTAACAAAAGTTTCATATTAATATTTGGTTGAAATTACGGTGGAGTATGATATTACAACAAAAGAGTTCATAAGTTAATTAGGAATAAATGGCTACCTTGAATATACTTCATGGAACCAAATTATGTTCAAAACATGTAAATCAAATATGCAAATATAAGAGGTCAAACCAATTTCTATCCAAAATTCATTTGAATCTTTGGATTCATATTTATTCATCTTGTTATTGTAATTCGATCTAACTATGAACATATGATTTGTATATTGTTTGATTACTTTTTTTTAGACGGAAATAGATGGTTACTAAGAGTAGTCATCTGCTTTATTGATAAGATGGTGAATTACATGGGCATATTAAAAATGAAAATTACAATGAAGTTTTCAAATATTTTCCCATCAAATTCTCAGTTGTCGCTATTATATTCTCTACGTACATTCGTTCTCCGTTAAATATGCAATCATTCCGCTGAAGCCAAATGAATCAAAGAAAAGCAATATCCTCATAAAATAAAAAAATAAATAAGGGAAAGATTTAACAGTTATTTTCTTGTTCCAAGACTAAATAAAAATTGAGTAATGGAGTTATTAACATCAAGCAAAGATATGAAAAGGACTTGCAAGAACTTGCCTTACAATTTTAAAGTTATGAAAAGGAGTGTCCATCCATTACTTGCAAGAGTTCGGTATAAAAGAGTAGGGGTGTGCAATGGTCTGTTTGGATAATTAACTCACCGGTCTAATAGGTTAATTATCCAAATCAAATTTTAAAAAAATTGTCCATTGCCGAAATTTTCAGTTAACTAACTTTGGTTAAAAAAATTCAGTTTCGATGAATTCACCAAATTATTCAAAAAATAAAAAATATTTTTAAACAATATACTATTATATTTTTGGTTTGAAATATATAAAAATATGTAACCTATGTGTTAAAAGTGATATCAAATTTGAACATAAATTCAATAATAACTTATTATATATACAAAAGTTAGACATCAACTACTTAGAATTTAACAAAAAAAAATTAAAACTACTACTAAGAAGATTAAAGTTTTAATATCATATTATTTACAGAAAATAATCACAAACTAAAAAAAATGTTGTAAACAAATGAAAATCCAATAAGACCGTCATATAGTTTATGAACTTTACTATAAAAATCTATAATAAAAATTATCATTTTATTTATCGGTTAATTTCAATTTTTATCCGAACTTTCGGTTAATTAATCGAACCGAACCAAAATCAAATTGAATAATTCGACGATCGATTAATCCATGAGTCGGTCAAACCGATAAAAGTTGCTCGCCTTATTAATAAGGGAGGCGTGCCTTGCCTCAGTATAATTGCATAACTCTCACTTGTTTCTTTATGATATTTTTAGGCAATGAGCATACATATTTATATTGGAAGACGAATATATTACAACAATATGTAAATCATAATTTTTAATTGCATTATCATAAAAACAATCAGCAATCTCATATATTTATTGCAAACTTTAATTGACGATGCAAACTGGAAGCTAGCTAGAAAGCCATTTTTTGGGTTGTCAACACATTTTCAAAATTATACTTCAATAGATTCTTAACAACTGGGCAAAAGTTAAAAGAATCGAAATATATAAAAATAAATTATTAAAAATTAGAAGAGATCAAAATATATATAAAAAAATTATTAACCAAAAATTATTAACAGGAATTAAACTCAAGACCTCTTAAAATATTAATATTTTTTATTTATTTTATTTATTGACTGCAACTATTAGTAATTTAGTGTATATATATTTATATATATATATGTTGCGGATATTAGACGAGAGAGAGACAAGAGCGCACACAAAAGAAGACACGAGATTTACGAGGTTCACCCTTAACTGGGCTACGTCCTCGGGCGGCGGCTTGCAGAGTTTCTTTGATGGGGAAAAATAGATGATTACAAGATTCAGAATAACCCAAACCCTAGGGAGTTTATATAGGGACTCCAATACAAAATAGGAAACTGAAATCCTAGAGTTGTCTAATTTTCGGGGGCTCCGCCCCCGAGCCCCCGCAGGGGGGATCCCCTTGGATCCCCCCTAGACCCCC